>CAUYRH010050486.1:0-59683 GCA_963574655.1 Perodicticus potto | reverse complement strand
CACAGCTCACAGCAACCTCCCATTCCTGGGCTCAAGCGAGTCTCCTGCCTCTGCCTCCCAAGTAGCTGGGACTACAGGCGCCCACCACAACGCCCGGCCATTTTTTGGTTGCAGCCGTCATTGTTGTTTGGCGGGCCCGGGCTGGATTCAAACCTGCCAGCTCAGGTGTACGTGGCTGGTGCCTTAGCCAATTGAGCCACAGGCGCCGAGCCACCTCTCTCTTTTCTGTCCTTTGAAAGGAGAGAAAGACCAAGCCCAAGGTGGGAGGGGCCCGGGTTGGCCCACAGCATGTGGAATGATGCCCGCTTCACTTTCACTACAGCTGTGAGGATTATGAGTCAGCCTTCCTTAGCATCTAAGCTCATCAATGATCAGAAACTAATTGGGATTTTGTGGCTTGCCTCCAAATGTCAAGCCCTCTTGGGCCATCCAAGGACGCACTCTGTGCCAGCCTCACCTTGGCCACAGGCCAGCCTGCCCCAGGATGTGGGCCTGGGGGCAGGGCAGGGAGGTGCATGAGGCCATTATTCATAGCTCTGCCCCTGCCTTCCCCTCATTTTTTCTCCATGTTCTCAGAAGACTTAGCAAATGTCAGAACGAGAGTTGGCTTAAACTTGATCATACGCACAGCTCCCTGGCCTGGCCGTGAGAATCTGGTACCACTTTGATGCCTGCTTCTGAGAATATAGTGGAAAAAGCCCCTTGGCTCCTGGGAGGGGCCCATGTCATTTGGTGGGTTCAGGGCCACCTGGCCACCGCCAGGACCAGGAGAGTATGGGCTGGCCGGGCTGGAGCACAGGAGTGTGGTGTCCTATAGGCTCATGCAGCCAGCACACACCCTTCTCCACAGGTGCCACCATTTCCCATCTTCCCCTGTTAGTGATGGCTTTGCTGACCTCTGATGACACTGTCCTCTTGCCTGGGCCACTGCAAATGCAGAAGTGACCCTGGATTTAGCCAGCATGTCTGTGCAGCATCTGGGAGAGGTGTGGACAGGTGTGGAGTGCGCAGCCCTCCCCAAGAATTCACAGGTGCAGAAGAGTCTGTGGGCTCAGAAGATGCTGTGCAGGGAGTGAAGCCAGGCACAGTGGCCCAGGGGATTATCCAGGGGGCAGAAGGTGGAAGAGGGTTGGCACCAGCAGGAGAGGGAGATCTTGCAAGGAAGAGGAAGGAGATTGGTTTTGCAGGCAGAAGGGGACTTTTTTTTCTTAAATTGACAGATTTCAAATATACAGAAGAGTAGAGAATGAATCTCCAGGCACCAGCACCTGGATTCCAGAACATCCTCCTGCTGACGTCATGGACACTGTGACCTGTCCCTGTAGCACTTCATCGTAGCATCTCTAAAACTAAGGACATTTCCTACCTCAGCACAACTTCATCATCACAAAAAAGAACATTCTGAGCAAAAGTTTGGAAGCAGGCAAGAGTAGGGTTTGTTCTGGAATGGAATGAACGAATGAGTCACTGGATGTGCCCAGCCCCCGGAGGGACCTGAGGAAGCAGACTGGCTGCTCCAGTGGGCTCGTGGGAGTGGGCTTGGAGCCTGTTTCCTTGTACATAAAATGAAGTTCCTCCCTCATGGGTGGTTGGGAGGATTCTGTGAGACAGTGCATGGGAAGGGCCATGCACACAGTAGGTGCTCAGCTCCCTTGGTACCCCATCCAGTGCCACCAGCCCACCCAGCCACATCCAGACTGCTAGCGAGGCTGTGCCACTCAGAGGCCTCAAACCAGGGCTCTGTCTTGGGGTTTCCTCCCCTGTGTGGTGGCAAAGCTTCGAGTTGTTCTGGGTAACTGAAAATCATGTAGTGAATCACATGTGTGGTCAAACTCAAGGTTTCTATTTTAGGTCAAAAGAGGCATAAGCTGAATTTTGCCCTTTATCACATGAATGGGCCTTGAAGGCCTTTCCTGCCTTCATGACAGTTGCTACAGCTGTGCCTTTATGGGGTCAGGTGTTGCGGGAGCTCCCTGGCCTGGGCCCTGGCCGCAGAAGGGCCACTACACCAAGGGGACGCGCGTGCCTGAGAGAAACAAATGGAGGAGGGTGAGTGTGGGGCAGTCATGGCCACATCCAGGAGCCACCACAGCAGCGTGGATGGCATCTCTACAGGAGGAGCGTTAGTGGTCACATAAGCGCGAGGCCCTCCACACGCTGTGGGGTGGCACGCAGGCCCTCAGTAGTTCCTGGACACGGTACAGGCTCCGATCAACAGCGTCTCGGGGTCACAGCTGGGGAAAGGTGCCCCAGCTGTGAGTGTTTGGTTCTGAGGCTTGAGGAAGCTTCTATGGGGGCAGCCAGAGAGGAGCAGACGTCCCAGACCCTTTCCAGCTTCAGGTACTCAAGACCCAGTGGCATCACCACCTGCTGCTCTGTGGGCCTCCACATGGCACAGGGGAGGGGATACCCTAGGTCCCACAGGCCACCCTAAGCCTGAGTTTGCTACCCTGGAAGTTGGGGGTCCCTCTCTGTCCTGGCTGCCCTGCAGAGCCCAGTGAGGAACAGGTAGACTTGTGGGTGTGAGAAAGCCCCGGATACTCAGGAGATTATGTAAAATCCAAGACTGCCACCTTCGCCGAACTGCAAAACAGAAAAATAGCCAGGCGTTGTGGCGGGCGTCTGTAGTCCCAGCTACTCGGGAGGCTGAGGCAAGAGAACCGCCTAAGGCCAGGAGTTGGAGGTTGCTGTGAGCAGTGTGACGCCACGTCACTCCACCAAGGGCGATAGAGTGAGACTCTGTCACTCCCAAAAAAAAAAAAAAAAAAAAAAAAAATCCAAGACTGGTCGCTGTCATTACTGGAAGGTTCAAACCATTCCTGTCTTTCCTGTATGAAAGATGATGCCATCAAAACATGGAGACTCTTGCTCTGGGTCTGTTTGTGTCCTTGCTGCAGTTGGGCTTGCTCTCTGATGGCCCGAGAGATCGGCCTCTCAGCCCCACGGTGCTGGGAGGGCAGAGCCTTGGCCAGTGGGTTGTTGGAGGTGGCGGGAGGTAAAATCCCCGGAGGCCGTGGTGAGCTGAGGGCACTGAGCACGCTCATCTGGGGTTACCTCAGCAGGCACCCTTTGTCCCGAGCCAGTCCCCAGAGACCACTCAGGCCCTGTTTCTGGATTAGCTCCAGCAGAGCTCAATTAGGCAAACCACTCTGCTCAGCACAGAGCTTGCCTGAAGAATTAACAAGATTAGCTGTGTCCCTCTGGCTGGGGCATGGATATTCAGAGGGTTTCACTGGCCCTGAAAGACCTTTTCTTAGAGACAGTGCTGAGCAGATGGGTGGCAAGTGCTGAGTGTCAGGCCCATGTGGCCATGGCCTGTCTGGTTGGCCTTGGAGCCAGGGTTGGCAGCCTGACCCTCTCTAGGCGGGGAGCTCTGGAGGAAACCTTTCCCACTGTGGACCCAGCTAGCAGCCCAGGCCACAGTCCCCTGCCCCCCATCTTTAAGGAGCTGTATGTCTTTGGGCAGGTTGCTTTATCTCTCTGAAGCCTAAAATTCTTGCCTTCAAAATGGATGTCAAAATATTTACTTCTAGAAGCCTTGAGAAACCCATGCCCACCACTGCTTCTGGCCCCTGCAGCAGCCCCAGCACTGGGCAGATGATTCAAGTTCAGTGAGAGGCCTCTGGCTCACCAGAGCTGGGGCCAGGGGATGAAGCCCCACAGTGTCCAAGCTGCCCGTGTCTCTGGCTGCAGTGGGTGGTCCTGGGGCTTCCCACATGCCCTCTGTCCTGGGAACCACACTATGGGGGCAGGTGCTGTGAGGCCCTCAGCAGCTGCGAGCCCAGGCTCTGGTGAGCTGCAGAGTGCTCTGTGCACCCTGCTCCCTGGACACTGGGCAGCCTGTGCTGTGGGTACACGTGGAGCTGGGAGAGTGAAAAGAGGCAGGAACCTCAGCTGCCTGGAGGTGACTCTGAGACACTTTCACACCTGTGGGAGTGGGAAGGATGTCTTCCTGGCAGGTTTCTGGGAGGTTGGGATTGTCTCTGTAATGTGCAGCCAGGTACCTCCATACAGCCGTGGGGCTGAGCACAACTCTGCTAAGGTCAGCAGTACTCCCACCGGTAGGCATGAACTTGCAGCTCTGCCTGTGGCTCCAGAATCCCTGCAGTGATCCTGGACCCTGCTTTAGCCAAGCCCTCAGCTGGCCAGGATGCCTGGGCACTGAAGCTGGGAGCCACAGTTGGTGCACATGGAAAGAGGGAAGGGCCAGATAAATACGAGGCAGTGGCTCCACTCCTTGCTCATTGTGCATTTGTCATCAGTGAGCTTTTATTGAGTGCCTATTGTATGCCTCACAGTGCTCAGAAGGGAGCCCTTGGGGAGACCCATTTGTTCCCCAGTGACATATGTACAGAGTGTCAGGTGCCCTTCAAGGCAGGCATGTCGCTGGAGGATGGGGTGAGAGGTGAGGAGGAGTGGGCTGTGCTGGGTGGAGAGGGGACATTGGGAGGGTGGGAGCAGACTGGGGCCTTGCATCCCAGTACCGGTAGATGCTACTCTGGGAGATCTGGTGGTCAAGGCCTGGCTGGTGCTCCTCAGTCCCCAGCTCTTCCTGAGGCTCAGCTACTTGGCCCCTCCTGGGACACAATGCCAGGTCCCTGTGGTCCATGTGCGGTGCTTAGCCCAAGGTTTCTGGACCTGGTGCTCTGGGCAGGACTGCAATAGACCACGAGTCCCCATGGCATTCTCTCTGCAGAGGGAGGTATGGGGCTGGGCTGGGGCCTCTGCTACTCTCCTCCTATCTCCCATGAGTCCTCCTGCTGGCCCCCATGCCCATCCCCTGCCTATGCTCCAGCCCTGCTATCCCCACTGCACTTGTCCAGGCTCCACCCTTTGTGAGCTGCTTTCCAGGCTCAGCTCAGATTCCATCTTCCATGAGGGGTCTTTGTCCCCATAAAGCCCCAGCTTTTTTTCCCCTTTCCCCGCCTCTGCACTCCTACAGGGCCCCTCCTAATCCCCATGAGTGTAATGCTAGAGAATGTGGCAACATCGTGGGGTCCCTGTCACCAGCCTCCAGGACCCCTCCTGCCCACCTTCCTAAGGGGCTTGGACAGTGGTGTGTGGTTAGGGCATGACCTCTGGCAGAGAGGGGAGTGATAGGCGGCCATGGAGTCTTATAGGCCTGTGCCTTGCCACCTCTCGGCTGTGAAGCTGTGCCTGGATGTGCCCCAGGATGAGGAAAGTGGCTCCTCTGCTCAGTGACCTTGTGAGCTGGTTCAGGCCCGCTGACTGTGTGGGAAGACTGCTGGACATGTGCTTAGCTGATAGCCCAGCAGTGCTAAGAGAAATGAAAGGGCACAGCCACACAAAACATGTTTATAATAGCAAAATCAGGCATCCCTCAGCTGGGGTGTCCATATATACATTACATCCTGGGTGCATTGAAGGGGCAGCGTGCATGCCAAGTGAAGGAGGCCAGAGCTGGTGTGATTCCCTTTCTCTGATACACTAGGGAAAGAAACCACATGCATAGCACAGGCGGGGGTGTCGGGTGGTGAGCTGCCTGGGGAACCTCCTAGTGGCTGGGAGCACTTTCTAGCTTGATTTGGTGGTGGTATGAATTTGTCAAAACCCATAGACCTGTATGTTAAAACGAGTACATTTTTACTGTGAATTTTACCTCAATAAATTTGACCCCAAAATTTTTTAAGATGTTCCCACTTCTAAAATATACTAATCTTTAAAAAAAAATTACAAAACATCCCAAAGCTGGCTGACAGTAGTGCCACTAACATGATAGTGAGAATGTCTCTCCCTTTGCTTCACCCGGGATACCCATAAAAGGCCAACTGGGAAACCTGAGCCCAGCTGCTTATGGCCTACGTAGCCAGACAACCACTCCACTGTTCACCAAATATTTTCAAATTTCCTTTTCTAGGTGGGCTGAAGTCCATGTAAATATTGACCAAAGAAGGCCGACTGGGCTTTGCATTATACTTGGTTAATAGTTGAAGAGTCACCCCTAGGTTATTTTTCCAGTTACTTTGTACAGGTGGACCTTGCTTTATTTAAAAGAAAAAAATCTGAAAGAAGCTATGGCCAAGTCAAACATTTTAAATGAAGTAGGAAAGCCCACATATTTAAATGAATCTCAGAATTGAGAAAACAATTACCTCTCCTTTCCCCTTCAGTGTATTTATTAAGTTAATTTTTAAATATGTATTTGATTTGCTTAAGTGAGGACTGAGGCAGCACCCGAAGCCATGGCATGTCTTGCCTGAGTGGCTTCCCTGCTTCCCTGTCTGGGGCCCATCTCTTCAGCACCCTCCCTCTACCATTGTGGGGTTGGAGACTCTATGAGAGCTGAACCCCTGGCCCCAGATTGGCTGCTGCTGTGGGAAGGGGGCGACCAGGTCACACAGTGAGGTCAGGGCTTGCTGCGGGTCCTAATAGCCAGGCCCTGCCCTTCCTGAGGGCTCTGCCAGCAAACTGCTCCCTGCTGCCTCCTGCCCTGACCCTCCCACCCAAGTCACAGCTCTGTGACTATCTTCCAAGTCAACAAACACTCCCTGAGCCAGCTAGAAGGATGGCAGAAAGGACAGCTCCCTTAAATCTCCTTCCCAAGGAGATCAGGGCTCAGGGAGAACCGATGACTTATGCAAGGCCGCACTGCTAGGAAGCCACAGAGTGAGGGTCTGGGCCAGGCAGTCTGATCTGTCCCCTCACGTGCCCCAAGGTCTAGATTGCCTGGGGGACAAGGCTCACCATGCCTGGGCCAGATCCTGCAGGATCCAAGAGTATCCTTTGCTTTCTCCCACCCTGTCTTATGTCACCACCTGGGTTCTCCCAAAAGACAAACATCAGAGATGGAAGAGGTGGCCACAGGCAGAGTGGAACTTACGGACAGGTGGGTGGTGTGTGGGAATCCTGCCTGAGGCAAGGCTCACGTGAGGGGAGCGTGTTGCCTGGAGCTGCAGCCTTCTGTGGGGAATTGGCTTCTTTCCCTGGGCTATGGCCATTCCAGACCTACAGGGACAGGATCTGTCCCCTTTATGGTGGGAGTCTCAGTAGCAGGGAAAGGGACAGCTGAAAGACTAGACCCAGGAAAACAGCTGTGGCAGGTGTGCCTGGCAGCCAGGCAGGACAAGCGGAGTTTGTGTCAGAGCCTGTGGTCTCCCGGGACGTCCACCCCTTCCTTCTTTCCGGGGCTGCACCAGCTCAGTGTTCAGGACACGGCCACCTGCGTGACCAGGGTTCAGAGACCTTGAATGGATGGATGCAGGGAATGGAGCCAGATGTATTGTCATCATCCAGCCTGAATCTCTCCTCTGGGGTCTGTCACTGGAGCACGTGGCAGACTCCCCACCCGGCCCTGCCCATGAAGGGCATCTGAGGCTATCTTACCTACCAAGATGGACCTTGCACCCCTTGACCTCAAAGGGCAGGTTCTAGCAGTGGATTTCCCAAGGGTTTGGGGGGTTTTGAGCCTGTGGTTGCCACTCAGGCAAGGCCAGGACAGACAGCACCATGAGTGACAGCACTCATCCTGTTTCCCACTCCTGACCATACAGGGTCCCACAGGGCTGCTGGGCCCTTCCAGCTGTCACAGGAAGTGTGTGGCATTAAGTCTCACCTGGCAGATGGCCCCCAGGTGTGACAGGCCCTCACGAGGGAGGGTGGCAGGAAGTGAGCACCATAGGCTTTCCTGGTTTTTCTGGCTGGGCCAGAAAGATTCTGTGCTATCTCTCTGCTCAATCCTACAAGATTCAGCTTGGGAGTGGTTCCAGGAACTTGCCTCACTGGTCTGTTCTCACAGGGGCTGCTGAGTTCTTGACACAGATGACAAGTGTTCCTGGGATGCAAGGTCAGGAATCTGTCCCTGCATGCTTTTGGGCAGAAGTTCTGCCTCTCCTGGGTGATCTGGGGTGGGCAGAGGAGGCCTTTGAATTTGGCCTGAGTTTATTGGGTGAGGCCGAGGACAGAGGCTAAGGGTGCGAGTGAAGGGAGATGGTGTGGTGAGGCGGGTTTGGGTTTGGTGTCTGGGTTCAGCTGCAGGATGTGCAGGCCACGCAGTGCTTCCTGGGTGCAGATACCACCAGGGCCTCTTTGGGGGCGTCTTGATGGGTGAGGAGTGGTCCAGAAGATGCTGGGGTGTGATGGAGCTGGTGGACAAGGCTTGGCAGGGGCTTAGCATGGAGCCTAGCTGGGCCCAGCCAGGTATAAGTGAGGCCAGACCTGCGTTTGACTTGTGTTTACTCAGAGTGAGGCCTTCTGTAAAATGGGCATCTCCTCTTATGTCCCGGGCGGGCTGCCGTACAGATGGAGTGGCCCTCACCCAGAGCCTGACATGTGGTAAGTGCTGTGTCATCATCAGCTGATGTCACATGTGCTGTGGTTGTCATGTCCCTAATATCACAGATAAGGAGGCTGTGTGCTAGAGGTTATGGTGTCATGGTGGCCTCTCCAGTTATTCAGCCAGACCCTGGATCATGACCCCCGTAGAACCCAAGGGAAGCTAGGGACCTGCCCAAGCTCACACAGCTGGTAAACAGCAGAGCCAGATTGCTTTTGCCTTTGTAAGATGGAAAATATCCAAAGTACACAAAGTTAGAACAGTATAATGACCCTGTACCCATTTTCCAGTTTTAAGAATTATCTTGCAATGTGTCACTTGTTTTATCTGTCTTCTGTGCCACCTGCCCCTTCCTTTTGCTGGAGTGTTTTACAGCAAATGCGGACACCATATTATTTCATCTATAAATATTTCATGTAAGTATGAAATATAGCATGTATCTCTAATAGATAAGGACTTTTTAAAAAGACCGTAATACATTACCATATTCAGCAAAATTAACAATATCATTTTTAGACAGCCTTACTGAGGAATAGCTTACAACAGACTGCGCCCATCTGAGTGCAGAGCTGCATCAAAGCCAAGAAGCCATCTCGTCAGTTAACAGTGTGAACATACCCACCACCCTGGTCATGACCTCTCCATTTCCCCTTTTTGCCCCCACCCAGCCCAGGTGGCTGCTGACCTGCTGTCTGTCACCAAGCATCAGTTTGCATTGACAGGAATTTGGTGTAGATGAAATCACGCAGGCAGTGTGATGATTCCTGTCCAGCTTCTCTCACTCTGTATAGTTACTCCTGGAGTGATTGATATTGTTGTATGTCTCATAGTTCCTTTTGATGGCTTAGTAGTATTGCATCTTATGGATACATTGTAGTCTGTTTACAGTTTCACTGGATAGTGGACATTTGGGCTGTTGCCAGAGTTTGACTCTTACAAATAAAGCTGCCACAATTAAGTTCGTGAACTCATCCTAGAAAAATTGCAACACACCTCACTGTGGAACATCACTATGGTCACCTTCAAAGCATGTACTCAGGCCAGTGCCTAGCCAAGCCTTCAAAGTAATTTTGGAACTCTTTCTGGAATGGCTTTCAGAGCTGTCATCATATTACCCTTGATGTCTTGAATGTCATCAGAATGTCTTCTTTTCAATATTTCCTTTATGTTTGGGTAAAGAAAGAAGTCACTGGGGGCCTGATGAGGTGAGTAGGGAGAGTGTTCCAAGTCACTGGGGGCCTGATGAGGTGAGTAGGGAGGGTGTTCCAATATAGTTATTTGTTTACTGGCTAAAAACTCCATTGCAGACAGTGCTTTGTGAGCTGGTGCTTTGTCATGATGTAAGAGCCATGAGTTGGCTAAGATTATCAGTTAAGGTTTTCCTATTTCTCTATTGATGTTTACTTGGTCTGCTATGCTTCTCACAGTCAGTCAATGATTTTGACGTATAATTTGATAAATTTTTGCAGTGTTTTTGTCAGTTCTGCTCATTATTGGACATCTTGACCTCTCTTCATTAGTTACTCTTTCTTTTCTCTCAGAAAAACATTTAATCCATTTCTGCACTGCTGTTTTCTTCTTGGCATTATCCTGATAAACTTGGACTAATATGTCCCTGATTTCACTTACGCTCTTGCCAAATTGAACAAGAAATTTATGAATGTTTGTTCATTGCCCTAATTTAAGCACCAGCATTCTTGTGATGACACATAAAAATGCACAATAGTGAATGCCACTCAGCAAGACACTGCCGCATGTCAGTATGAACACAGCTGCGAGACACTGACATGCCAAGATTACGAAACCTTACTGAGTTGTACAGTGCTGCCAACGTGAGTGCCCAGCGGCAAGTTTGTGAACTTAATTGTCAGCCCTGTAAACATCCACGTTCAAATGTTTGCATGGACAACTATGTTGGTCTCTCTCGAGTAAATACTAGGAGTGGGATGGTGGGGTTAGTGGATAGATGGGTGTTTAACATTCTTAAGAATTTGCCAAACTGCTTTTGTTTTATTTTATTTTGTTTTGTTTTTTGAGACAGAGTCTCACTTTTCCTCAGGCCAGAGCGCTATGGCATCAGAGCTCACAGCAAACTCAAACTCCTGGGTTCAAGTGATCCTCTTGCTTCCAACTCCCTGAGTAGTTGACACTGCAGTTACCTGATATAACATTTGGCTAGTTTTTATGTTTTGGGTAGAGATAGGGTCTCACCCTTGCTCAGGCTGATATCAAACTCGTGAGCTCAAGGGATCCTCCTGCCTTAGCCTCCCAGAGTGCTGGGGTTACAGGCCTGACACTGGGCCCGGCCGCCAAACTGTTTTTGGAAGTAATTATACCATTCTTCATTCTGAGCAGAAGGGAGTGAGAGTTCAGCTGCGTTACTTCTTGTCAGCCCTTGGTATGGTCAGTCTTGTTACTTTTAGCTATTCTGATGAGTGTGTATTTATTTTTTTATTATTGATTCATAAGAACCCTTTCTATATTCTGGATACAAGTCCCTTATCAGTTACATAATTTATTAATCTGTTCTCCCTTTCTGTGGGTCGTCTTTGTATTTTCATGATAGTATTCTTTGAAGCACAAAAGTTTAAATTTTTGATGAAGCCAAATTATTTATTTATTTCCTTTTGTTGCTTGCGATTTTGAGAAATCATTGCTAAATTCAAGGTTATGAAGCTTTATTCCTATGTTTCTTCTAAGAGTCTTATAGTACTCATTTAGATCTTTGGTCCATTTTAGGTTAATTTTTATGTATGATGTGAGGTAAGGATCCACCTTCATTCTTTTGCATGTGGATATCCAGTTGTTTTAGCACTATTTCTTGGAGCGATTATTCTTTCCCTGTTCATTTGTTTTGGTTGCCTTGTTGAAAATCAGTTGGCATGTATATGAGGGACTATTTCTGGGCTCTCTATGCTATTCCATCGGTCTATATGTCACTCCTAGGATGGTACCATACAGCTTGGTTACTGTTGCTTTGTAGTAAGTTTGAAATCAGGAAGTGTGAGTCTTCCAACTTAGTATTTTTTTAAGGATTGTTTTGGCTATTTTGGAATCCTTGAATTTACATATAAATGTTAGGATCAGCTTGTCAGTTTATACAGAGAAGCCAGCTGAAATCCGATTGTGATTACACTGAGTCTCCAGATCTATCTGTGGAGTGTTGGCTATCGTGACAAGTCTGATCTGTGCACATGGGGTGTCTGTTCATTTATTTAGCTCTTTTATTTCTTCAAATAAAAAGTGTCTTAGAGTTATCACCTTTGTGATATTTGGGACATTTGGGATATTTCCAGTTTTTGACTATCACAAAGAGAAATGCTATAAGGCCTGGCAGTTAAGTTTGTGAACTCATCTTAGAAAAGGTGCTACATACCTCATTGCACTTTTGTTGTATTTATTCCTATGTATTTGTATTTGTTTTTAAATAGAATTGTATAGAATAGAATTTTATTGATCTTCACTTTAACATTGTTTCTTACAAGTGTATAGAAATACCATTGACTTTGGTATATAGGTCTTACATCTTAAACCCTGCTGAACTTATTAATTCTAATAGTTTCTTTAGTGGATTCCCTAGACTTTACTTTTTACAAGATTGTGTCATCTATGGATAGAATTAGTTTTATATTTTTATTTTCAATCTGGGTGCTTTTATTTCATTTTCTTGCCTAATTGCCTTGGCTTGAACCTCCAGGGCAAAGTTAAATAGTGGTGACAAGAGTGAACATCCTTTCCTTGTCTTGTTCCTGAGCTTAGGGGGAAAACATCCAGTCTGTCACCATTTAGTATGATGTAAGCTGTGGGGCTTTATACCCATTAAAGAAATGGAGGTTTTTGTTCTCAAGTTCTGAGAGTTCTTTATATATATTTTGAATACAAGTTCCTTATGAAATACATGCTTTGCAGATTCTGCGGTTTGCCTTTTCATTCTATGAATAATCTCTTTTGAAGAGAAGAGTTTTAAAAACTTTTCTCTTCTCATCTTATTTCATTTTCTCACTGTATTGAACTAAGTAGAACCTGGAGCTCAATGTTGAGTACAGTCACAAGTGGACGTATTTCTCCGATCTTACTGGGTATGTATATATCTCACAGCCCTTAAATATGATGTTGCAGGTTTTTCATAGATTTTTTTTTATTAAGATGAGGAAGGTTTTTGTATTCTTAGTGTGCTAAGAATTTTTATCAGAAATATACATTGGATTTTTTCAAATGCTCTTTTATGTCTACTATGATTATTCTAATGTTTTTCTTACTTCATTTGTTCATATGGTGAATTACAAAGAAAGGTAATAAACCCTTGGTTGTGATGTAGTACCCTTTTAAGTTTTTTTTTTTTTTTTTTTGAGACAAGATCTCATTCTGTTGCCCATGCTAGAGTATGGTGGCATCATCATAGCTCACAGCAACCTTAAATTCCTAGACTCAGGCAATCCTCCTGCCTCAGCCTCCTGAGTAGCTGGGACTACAGGTCCATGCCATGCCACCCTACCCCACCCCACTAATGTTTTTTACTTTTTGTTGAGATGGGGTCTTGTTATGTTGCCCAGGCTGGTCTTAAACTCCTGGCTTCAAGCAGTTCTCCTGCCTTGGCCTCTCAAAGTGCTAGGATTACAGATGTGAGTCATCATGCCGGGCTTCTTTTAATATATTGTTGGATTCTATTTGTTAATTTGCTAAAATTTTATCAGACTTTTTGCATCTATGTTAATAAGGGCCATTTGTCTATAGTGTTCTTTGCTTGTAATACCTTTGATTTTGATATCAAATAATGCTGTCTCATTGAATTAGTTGGGAAGTATTCCCTTTTCAGGTTTTTAGGAGAGTTTGTATCTAATTTGTATTATTTCTTCTTTAAATATTTGATAGAATTCACCAAATTGGCATCAAGTTGTTCATAATATTCATTCATTATCCTTTTAACATTTGCAGGCTCTATGGTGATATCTCATTCTTGATATTGAGAATTTGAATCTTTTCTCTTTTTTTTCTTGATTAGTCTGGATAGAGGTTTATCAATTTTATTAATCTTCCTAAAGAACTGGTTCTTGGTCTCATTGATTTTTTTTCTCTATTGCTTTTCCTGTTTCATTGATTTATGCTCCAAATTTTCTTTGGCTTACTTGGGGTTTCATTTTCTCTTCTTTATCTGGTTTCTTGGTTGCAGCTATCATTGTTGTTTTGGTGGGCCGAGGCTGGATTCGAACCTGCCAGCTCAGTTGTATGTGGCTGGCGCCTTAACCACTTGAGCCACAGGCACCAAGCCCATCTAGTTTCTTAATGTAGAAGCGGATACCACGGATTTGAGACCTTTCTTCTTTTTTAATATTAATGTTCAGTGCTGTAAATATCCCCTAAGTATTGCTATAGCAGTATCTCACCAATTTTGATAATGTTGTATTTTCATTTCCAGACAATTCAAAATCCTTCTAATTTCCCTTTTGATTTCTTCTTTTTCCCATGAGTTGGTTATTTAGAAATGTGTTGCTTAGTTTTCTATTATTTTGTTCTATTATTTTGGGGATTTTGTTCAGAGATCTTTCTGTTATTAATTTCTAATAAATTTCATTGTGGAACATACTTTGTATAATTTGGATTCTTTTGAATTCATTGTAATTTATTTAATGGCCCAGAATATGGTCCGCCTTGGCAAATGTCCTGCATGCACTTGAACTAATGTGTTTTCTGCTGTTGTTGGGTGATTTTATAAATGTCAGTAGCCAGATTGGTTGACAGTATTCAAATCTGTATCCCTCTGTTTTTCTACTTGTTCTATCAATAATTGAGAGAGGGATGTTGATATCTGTGACTGTCATCAAAGCTTTTTCGATTTCTTCTTACAGTTTTTTTTTTTTTTGCAGTTTTGGGCCAGGTTTGAACCCACCACCTCTGGTATATGGGGCCGGTGCCCTACTCCTTGAGCTGCAGGCACCGCCCTCTTCTTACAGTTTTGTCAGTTTTTCCTTTACTTTTGAGCTCTGATGTTTGGTATATAATTATTGTCTCGGATTGTTATGTCCTTTGGGTTAATTGACTCTTTTATCATTGTAAATTTTTCTTTGTCTCTGGTAATGATTTTTCCTCTGAAACCCACTTTGCCTTGGATTAATATTGTCTCACCACACCTGGCTTCTCACGTCAGTGTGGTGTGTCTTCTGACATCCTTTTACTTTTAAGCTATTTGTGTTTTTATGAGTACATTTCTTATTAGCCTTCACTTTTTAATTTTACCTAATAATATCTTTTAATTGGGATGTTTGGGCCACTAGCTTACCGTGGTTATTGAAATGATGGGATTAAAATTACGTCCTTCATTCCTTTGGGTACACTGTCTTGAAAGCCATTGTTTCGTAAGTATTTATGTGTTTTTTATTTATTTCAAGTGAAAGGGTGAGTGTATTATAGGAAAAAACCTCATACCCAAACTCAAAGTTCTTTTTCTATTCTCAGTAACAACAATCAACACAGAACATTCCTGTGACCAAATGTGTGTGTGTGTGGGGGGGTTTCCCCAGCACCAAGCAAGCAAGCCTTTCTGATACCATCTGCCTAGAGGTGACAGCAGATGACACAGGCTAAGGGTATAATCCTGTAAGAGCCCCCACTACCCAGCAGTCTCAAGTCTAGGCCTCCAGAACTTCTGACTGACCAAGTTCAAGTTGGGGTTCCCATGCCTCCCTCTTTAGATTTGATTAATTGCTAGAATGGCCCACAGAACTCAGGGAAACGTTTATATTTACCACTTTATTTTAAAGGCTATTACAAAGGACTCAGATGGAGAGACAGATAGGGCGAGGGGTGGGGTAGCAGTTCAGGGCTTCCCAGCCCACCCAGGGTGTACCACCCTGCGGGAAGCTCCACATGTTCTGCTGTCCAGAAGATACTGGAATCCTGTCCTTTGGATTTTTATGGTGGCTTCATTACACAGACTGATCGATTAAACCATTAGCCACTGGTGATCACTTTAACCTAGCCGTGGTCTTCCTGGTGACCAGCCCCTATCCTGAAGCTGCTTAGAGGCTGTTGCCACCGATCATTAGCACCAAAAAGGACATCACTTCTGAGACTCCAAGGATTTTAAGAGTTGTTGTCAGGAAAGAGATTGGAGACTAAATATATATTTCACTATACCACAGAAGTTAAACTCCATCCATCTTGGCTGGAAGTAGAAAGATTAACAATAATGTCTTAATATCACTTAATACTTAGCCCATGTCCAGGTTTCCAGTTGTCCCAAAATATCTTCTGGTAATTGGTGTGTTTGTATCAGAATTCAAATAGGGTCTACACATTGCATTTGGTTGATAGGAGTTTTAAGTCCCTTTAGTCCCTTCTTCCTGTTTCATTTATTTATTGAAGAAACCGAGTCATTTGTTCAGTACAATTTTCTGAATTTCAGTGACTGTATCCTTGTGGTATTTTAAAATATCTTTCTCTGTTTTCATCTGTTTCATGTAAACTGATAGTTAGATATAGGGGTTTGACCTTTTCTGACACAAATATGTGATAGAATGTACTGTGTGCTTGGTTGAAGTATATGAAATTGCAAATATTTGATATTTTCCCTACAGAAATGGCAGTTTTCTGCTATTCACCCTCATACAACTATTTCTTGTTGCGTCACACCAGGAAGCCCCACTGTCAGTGACACTGAGATTAACCAGTGGCTTGGGCGAGGTCAGGCTGACCCCCATTGCCAAGTTCACCAGCCTTTCCCTGATGGGTTTTCAATCTCTGGTGAGTGTTGCCTGGGTCCTTTATTCATTAGGAGTTGAGAAATTATGACATTTTAATTCTCTCATTTCCTACTAATTTTCAGAATAATGTGTCAGTGTCCTGGCAGCCTGCACAGCGATTAATGACCTGTATGTGTGGGATGTGTTTTTGACATACCTCCTTTTGTTGCCCAGTATGCCTCTTGCAGCCCGCTGGGGACCCTCTATGTTTCCTTTAGTATTATGTTGAGATTTCCACTTAATCTTTGACAGATTTCATTCTCAGGCTCAGTATCGGATGTGTTTCCTTGTACTAGGCTGGAATCAGCCCTTTAACCAAGGTACTCTGGTTGCTTTTGTTGGAAAATTATATTTGGAGACCCCAATTTAGATGCTAGGGGCATTCATTGCAATTGAGGTGATCATTGTTCTAGGTCTCTTTAAGTAGCTAGAACTAGAAAAAATGAATTTTTTCATTATCCTAAATTTTTTAGGATAAATAATAAATAAATAAAAGTTTTGTTTAACCTTTTAATTTCTTTCTTTTTTTTCTTTTTTTGTAGAGACAGAGTCTCACTTTATCACTTTTGGTAGAGTGCTGTGGCATCACAGCTCACAGCAACCTCCATCTCCTGGGCTTAGGCGGTTCTCTTGCCTCAGTCTCCTGAGTCTGGGACTACAGGTGCCACCACACAGCCTGGCTATATGTTTGTTGCATTTTGGCCGGAGCTGGGCTTGAACCCACCACCCTCGGTATCTGGGGCCAGCGCCCTACTCACTGAGGCACAGGCACTGCCCTGTTGTTACTTTCTGGAGTTACTCTTTTAATGAATAATCACAAATAAAAAAAATTAAAATGTTTACATAGATATGATAAAGTACACACATATTCATTCAGGTATTAATGGGTTGTTTCCATGTCTTTGAGTTTATAAATTGTATTGCCACAAATATTTGCATGCAGGTGTCCTTTTTATAAAATGATTTTTTATTTTTTCAGTTTTTGACCAGGGCCTAGTTTGAACCCGCCACCTCTGGCATATGGGGCTGGCGTCCCGCCCTACTCCTTTGAGCCACAGGCACCACCTTTATAAAATGACTTTTTTTCTTTTGCATATATACCCAGCAGCAGGATTGCTGGGTCAAATAATAGATCCACATTAAATTCTTTGCGGTAACTTCATATAGTTTTCCATAGAAGTTGTATAAGTTTGCAGTCTCCCCAACCATGTATAAGAATTCCTTTCTCCCCGTATCCATTCCCGTGTCTGTTGTCTTGAGACTTACTATCTTTGACATAATTACATTTAAATGGAAATTTTAAAATTCTGACAATGTTGCATATACATGCCCTTGTGCATTTTAACGAAAGTTTTGATGGAAAATAAAGGTGGCAATTCAGACACCATTAGTAACTTTTACTGTATCCTCGAAATGTATATTCTTTTAGGTAGACTAGCTTAAAATGTCCTGGAAGAGTCATAATAAAAAAATGTTTTGAAGAAAATTACAACAAAAATAGTATTGTAAATCACTATTAGCTTTATTCTTACTTCAAATAGCCCAAATGTTTTTGAACAAAATTCTTAAGTAATAAATTACCTTTAAGATAACACCTGTCCATTGGGAAAATATTATGGCCTGTTTTCTTCCTTTAACATTAAGCAATTGAAAGAAAATATTTACTGAGAAGTTATCCCCTGAAAAACAATAAACATAGCTTTTTAGAATTATCTTTCTGGTACATATGAAAAAGTAACACACTGAATAAAGCTTATTTGAGATTCATATTATTTAAAAGACCAAACATGGGGACGGCGCCTGTGGCTCATGGAGTAGGGCGCCGGCCCCACATACCGAAGGTGGTGGGTTCAAACCCAGCCTCGGCCGAACTGCAAACCAGAAAAATAGCCGGGTGTTGTGGTGGGCACGTGTAATCCCAGCTACTCGGGAGGCTAAGGCAAAGAGAATCGCCTAAAACCAGGAGTTGGAGGTTGCTGTGAGCTGTGGCGCCACGGCACTCCACCGAGGACGATAAAGTGAGACTCTGTCTCTACAAAAAAAATAAATAAATAAAAAAAAATAATAAAAGACCAAACATTTTGAAATTTGGAGCTAGATATAATAAATCTGAATTATGTCCAGCCTATTTTCAGGTTTCTAGGAGCACAGCTGTTAAAGGACAAACCAAAATCTGGCAGAAAGATAGTTTAAAGGAATAGCTATATTGAGGAACACTTTTCCTACATTATAACTTAATATGTTTCTTTCAAGTATATGAATCCAAGTCCCTGATTGTTTTTCTTTCTGGCTAGACAGAGTTGAAGCTGTGTGGTGGCTTAATTCTTTTGGAATGTTATTTTGAGGTTGAGTACAGAGAGCTCTCCTCTGAGCAGCAGGTTGCTCTTGCAAATCCTTTTAGGAGGTCGAGCGTGTCACCTGAATGACCCACATGCTCACTGGGCAAGTTAGAAAAGATCTAGGATCTCAACCAGGACCACCAAGAGGAAGGAGATAAACTATTTTTTCATGAGTGATTCGATTTTTAAAATTACTTTTTTTTACATTCATAGCCAGTCTTTCAGACACAAAGGGAATAGAAAGTAAAGATAAAAAATTTGAGGAATTGGTAAAAATAGATATTTTCCCATCATGAGACATTATACCAGAATCAGCAGTTAAAATAGAATCTAGAGAAAGTGCCAATTCTTCAGTGTTCTTACATCTGCTACCAGCTGTCTTTGCCTCAAACATCCTTAGAGCTGGCGTATTTCTACCCATACTTAGTGTGAAAAATTATCTTATCAGGCCCTTTACTTCAAATTTTAAAATCATCTTGTTTGTACTTAGTATACTGGACTATGGTCAGGAGAACAACATGAACAGAAAACTGTAAGAAAGAGGAGTTTTGATGAGCCAATCCAGTTTTCTACAGATTGTACAATAAGTTTTCTTTTAAGGAGAACAAGGTAAAAGTTAGCAGGTCATACTGAAAGGCTGAAAATCTCTTGGAATTGGACCATTTAACCACTTATTTTCTCTTGAAGTATGTGAAGAATACACACATGTACAAAATTTTCCAAACGTTGTGGCTTGTGTAAGTAAACAGTTAAGTTTTCTCAAACCTCAACGCTTTGAGTTTCCAAAATGACTTGTGGCTATTAAATGGAGATACAACAGTAGGAATTAGTCTATATATTCTGTTAATGTAGATTTGGGAATATAAGAGGTGGCCATGTACAGAAACAGATTATAAAGATTATTTTGGAGACAGATTATAAAGTTTCACAGGAAGTCCAGGCTTATAGAAGAGAATCACAAAGCCATATGCATTGTTTCTCTTTCATTGTTTAATACAAAAAACCAAAATTTGGCAATACAATTGTGTTTTTATGGTACTTTATTAAATAAAGGAGAAAAAAGAAATAATGATAAGTTTATGGATTTCAGAATATAACCAGAGTCAAACTCTAGGAAGCTTTAGTTGTAGGTACTTGGAAATTCAATAAATACACATGTTTTCTGAGGGATTTCTATCATTCTTCATTTAGTGGTTTTGTTTCATTCTCATAGAAGTTCTCTTTTTTACTCATATCAACATTTAGGTTAGATTAAATGATGACAAATGTCAGTTAACAATTAACAAGTAATGAGTAACATTATTCATCTATAGATAAATATTTAATAAACATACATATATCAATATTAATGATAAGCATTATTCATATAAAATGTTAGGAAGTAATATGAGAAAAATTATGGACTAAATCATATAGAAATTTGATATAAAACACTTTGGGAAAATTCCACAGCTCTGCTGAGTACACAAGAATCAATGCCCTTCAATATGTGACTCTGGACAAATGGGAAATAAGACTGATCTTCATCCAAAAATGAGGATATTTGAGGAAATCTATGATCTTTAACTTTGCATTAAGACTTTATTTTTCATACAATTACTTATGATGAAATACTGTCCAAGTGCAAATACTTTCCATTTTATTTTGTACATTTATCTCCATCCAATGCTTACTCAACAAACATTCAAGTCTGTCCTGCTCTCCTCAGGCCACAAGAGCTTGAGAATTTACAAAAAAAGGAAAGAAAAAATGCATTTCTTTAAAAATCATTCCTTTTCTTTACTTCCTTAGCTAAGTTTGCAGTGTAAATTTCTATACCACGATTCTTTGACGTCCTTCCTTATTTGATACGTTGGGAGAATAAGGGATGTGCTGGCTATCAAATCACTAGTGGCTCTTTGCTCTCGACTTTTGTCCTCCTTAAGGTTCACTGGGCTGAGACACAAACAGATAGAATGAATTCATAGATTGCCTTAGTTATTCTTCTCCTATCCCTTTTCCAGACCAATGAGGTTCAGTTGAGACTATATAGTCCTTAAGTCAAATAATAATTTAAAATCTGGAACGATAGGTAAGACACATAATGGGAGCCAAGAAACTCTTTAGCACATAAGGTCTAGCTTGTGTTTTAGAGTAATAGTTTTATTACTTGTAAATTAAGGCAAAAGTAACAGAATTAGGTAGAGTGAATAAGTATGGATTTCAACACATCATTAGAATCAAACTGTACAAAGCTTTTGGAGTTGGTGGCAGGGGAAAAAATCTAATATTTATCTGCATTAAGAAAAATTGGTATGGCCGGGCTAGTGGCTCACACCTATAATCCTAGCACTCTAGAAGGCCGAGACAAGTGGATCACTTGAGTTCAGGAGTTCAAGATCAGCCTGAGCAAGAGTGAGACACTCATGTCTCTACTAAAAATAGAAAAACTAGCTGGGCCTTTGTGGGCGCCTGCAGCCTCAGCTACTTGGGAAGCTGAGGCAAGAGGACTGCTTGAACCCAAGAGCTTGAGATTGCTCTGAGCTATGATGCCGTGACACTCAACCCAGGCAACAAAGCGAGACTCTGTTACACCCACACACACGCAAGAAAGAAAAAAAAAAAAAACTGGTACACTGAAATGGGTGTATGGGACTGCTAATATCTTTAAGGATACTACACTTAAAAAATATGGCTTGCCACAAACACATTTCTGTTACTTATTCAGAATCTACTATACTAACATCCTTGTAGGCAAATAAAACATCATAAAGTAATTTGAATAAGAGTTATATCTTAAGCTGAAAATGTATTAAGTATTCCATTAAATTGGATAATGTACCTACGTAAGAAAAAGCCTTGCTAAATAATAAACTTATTCACATTGAATAAGAAAATAAAGTGGCCTATTTATAACATCATTTTAAAAGAAATTATGTAAAATACACTTTATACAAATGATGCAAAAATTTTTAATAAAAAAGGTAAAGTTCAATACTAAATTACATGATTACAGATGTAACATAGTTCTACAGCTCTTTTATAATTTTTGTTTAGCAGGTTTTTGTTGTTGTTGATTGTTTGTTTGTTTTGTAGAGACAGAGTCTCGCTTTATTGCCCTCGGTAGAGGTCTGTGGCATCACACAGCTCACAGCAACCTCCAACTCCTGGGCTTAGGAGATGCTCTTGCCTCAGCCTCCCGAATAGCTGGGACTACAGGCGCCCGCCACAACGAGCAGCTATTTTTTTGTTGCAGTTTGGCCGGGGCCAGGTTTTAACCTGCCACTCTCGGTATACGGGCCGGTGCCCTACCACTGAGCCACAGGGGCCGCCCTGTTTAGCGGGATTTACTAGAAAACTCTCAATGGAGGAAAAAAAGAAAAGGTGCAACTAATCTGCTCAAAGATCTAGTCTTTCAAACTCACAGCTTTTCTCTTTCTTTCTTATAGCAATACTACCTCATTTGAGCCTCTTGGAGGTTCTATATTTCTGTGTTTAACTCCATTTAAATCTCTCTATAAAGTCACCCAAATTTCCAAATTGATAAACACAAAGGAAAGAGTTTCAGCTGCTCCTCCTCGACCACTCAGTGGCACTTCTCCTTATCCGTCACTCCTTCCTCGGTTTTTTTCATGCTGTCTTGGAGACACTCCGCCTAATCTTCAGGCTTTCTGCCTGTGCTTGTCTTTGCTCTCTGGGAAGTTTTAAACTTTCCTTCTGCTTTAGCTGTCACGACCTTGGCGACTGTGATGCAAGGATTCCTTGCAACTTTATCCCTTGCTATACACCCATGAAATAAAGTAGAATCCCTGTATAAGTCTTTCCAGATTTATTCATTCGCCAAATTCATCTGTGTCTATTCCCCCAGATAAAGTCTGAAATCATGGGCAAATCTCCACCAAGGATGTGCGAATGAACCCAAAGAAATATAAATGATGTTGCTTCTCCCAGTGCCTTTTGCCAGGATAGAGCTCACAGATGATTCAGCAGCTTTGCATTAAAAACTGACAATCAAATGCAGCATATTTCTGCCAGGATCTCTGGGCCTTTCACATTAACAGTTGAAATAAAATGAAAGCAACAAAAACATTGTCAAAAAATGAATCAAATTCAGGTAGCTTTCTGGCATTGGGCAGCCTCTCTTCTGCAAGGTAAGTATAAGATCACGTGTGTCTTTATCTTCTATTTTTGCTTTTTATACTCCAAATATATCAGTGTAGTTACACTCCAAATATATCAGTGTATTTTATACTCCAAATATATCAGTGTATTTTACACTCCAAAAATATCAGTGTATTTTTGCAACTTTGTTTTATAATTTTCACTGCATCATAAACTTTGCTAAATGTAAATTCTGATAATTTTACATACAGTTTTCTATTTAATATAGAAATAAGGTTTTGGAATAATTATTGAGGTGATAGTTAATGTTTAACAATTATTAGATATTTAAAATTGGTAATGCACAGTATCATTATGTGAAAAGTAAATGTTAACTGCCATGGTATAAAACTACAAATAGGGAATGTTGGCTGAGCTTCTGTGATTATTCATATCAAAAGTAACGATACGATAGTTTATTAGGGGACCATGGAATTTAATCAGTGAAGACATGTTAGAACTTTCACTGAATGGAACTGTAGGAAATTATTATTTGTAGAGGACACTCTGATGTCAAGGGAATATCTCTTTCTAAAGCTTTAATTTTTCTCATTTAAATCTCTTATTAATGTGTTTATCAGCCAAAGTTATGGTAAGAATTAAATTTCTATGATAGGTAAAAACACTACGGGAACGAGACTGTTTTTAATTGGATTATTCCTATCTCTGTTAAGCTTTCTTCAAATAATTAAAAAATACTGCATTCACCCAGAGGATAAAACAGTCAAGCGGAAATGGTAAGATAAACACACGTATCTGGGAGAAAAGAGGACAAACTGCTATGTAATTTGATAAATTGGCTTATTTATTTGTTTTCCGTTGTATGTAAGATGTTTCAAAGGCTTCTGAAAATGAGATAGAATCACGATGAGTGTTCTCCTCTTGTAGCAAGGGGCTTTTAAAATTCATCAGTTAATTGAAAAGTTTCCTCACAGAGAAGGTCGCAGACAATGTCAGCTATCAGAACTTGCAGAGAAAAGTGTTGCTCTCTTGGTAAAAATTAGGAGGAACATTCTGTTACATTTAGTTTTTCTAAATTACAGGATGTAATGAGCAAAGGGGAAACCAAGCATACTTTTAAAAGTGAAGATAAACTCCTGTCAAGGCTATATTCCCTTTACTTCCTTCACTTATTTTCAATAATTTTACTCATTATTCATGTGTTTCAGTGAGGCAACCGTCACTAACTGTTCAATCATGGAAAATATCGTAACCGGTATTGGAACTTGGAAAAAGACCATGAGGAATGAGGGTCTGCATTTACACTGATACGTCCCAGAAGCAGAGAAAATGTAGGTGACTGCAGCCACTTGCAGCCTTAGGTCTTGGCAAGGGGCTAGGCCAAGGGACAAGCTTACTGGGATAATATATGCCTCCCCCACCTGCAATAAACCATGTCCCTGACATCTAAGATCCTGGGATTCCCTCCCAACATGGTATAAATTCACATCCAAGTACTTTAGTAGCATCTTCCCTAAGCTCACCTTCATGAATTTAGACCACATCTCTGTTGTGATACAACCCAGCTGATAGTCACGGCCAAGGAAGAGATGTTGAGTGAGAAAGTGGAGCTGGGCCAGGGAGGCATCTGGGAGAGGGAAGAGCTGGCATGTGGGCCGGGGACCTGCTTTCCCCCTGTGGTCACGTCTCATGATGTTCTTTTCATAGATTGTTCTCCTTATTCTCCTAGAGAATTTGGACTTAGCCTTTAAAGTTGGCTTCCTTGGGCATACTACTCATTTCTCAAACAATTTATACATATTACTATTATTGCCTCTATCATATGACATTATGTCGGATTTTTTTTTTTTTTTGCTCCCTTTCAATTTCCCATATGAGCTCTTAAATGCTGACAGATTATTCATTTTTTTGTAGCCTTCATGACTTCTCCAGTAGCTATATTAAATTATCACGTGATAGATGCTACTGAATTCTTTTTAGATAAGTAATGAATACAGATCATCTATTTAAACAAAATTGGAGATTCTAATTAGGTGGCCCAAATGAACTTATTGTGTAATATCTTTGTCATTGTGGAATTGCTATTGTAAATATGTCTCCTAGAGCTAGTGAGAATTTTGTCAATAGGATACTCATCTATTAAATTGAAATCTTAGCACAGGAAAAAGAACACGTAGCTAAAATTAAGATTAAAACTTATAACTTCAGAATTTTGATTATTGAATTTAAGTAGTCAGAAATTGAAAAATGAATGCTAATAGAAATAAAGGAAATGACTCATTGGAAGTTTGTCTTTTAAATTATTTCATGGAGATTTCATACTTGGTAGAATAATTTGACCATTTTTGGACCATTTTGTAGAAAACTGTGTCTTGTATTATTCTATATATTCTGTGAAAAATTGTCCTCATGAAAGTGCTGAGTAACCACAAATATAGTACACTTTAAAAATATCAAGAATTAGGCCGGACATGGTGGTTCATACCTGTAATCCTAGCACTCTGGGAGGCTGAGGCAAGCCGATCACTTGAGCTCACTAGCTTGAGACCAGCCTGAACTAGAGCCAGACCCCAGTCTCTAAAAATAGCCAGGCACTGTGGTGGGTGCCTGTATTCTCAGCTACTTGGGAGGCTGAGGCAAGAACATTGCTTGTACCCAAGAGTTTGAGGTTGCTGTGAGCTATGATGATATGGTGCCTACCAAGAGTGACAAAGTGAGCTCTGTCTCAAAAGAAAAAAAAAATATATATATATATATATATAAAAACTAAAATATAAAAGTGTCAGGAAGCATATTGATCTCTATTTCAATCAATTGTAATGATTTGAAATCTATGGCTCAATATCACTTTAATAAATATGTCTAATAAGGGTATGTTACAGTTCTCATTTGAGCATCTTTTTATTATTTCAAAATATTAAAGGGGTATAAGTGTTTTTGTTACTTAGATGAATTGTATAATATTGAAATTGGGGCTTTAAGTGTGCCTGTCACAGGAGTAGAGTGCATTGTACTGAATAGGGAAGTTTTTATCTCACCTGTTCCCACCATGTCCCCTTCTTAGTATCCAATGTCCTTATATGAATTATATGACCAAGTGTATGCATTATTTATCTTACACTTACTAGTGATGTTTGTTTTTCCATTACTGTGATTCTTAGAATAACGTTCTAAAGTTCCATCCAAGTTGCTGAAAAGACCTTATTCCATTCCTTTTTATGACTGAGCAGTACCGCACAGTACATATACACCATGTATTCTTCTAAATTTCAACACTTTGAGTACAAGTTATGAGTTCCCATTACCTAGATAGTGTGCATTGTACCCACTGGGTATGAAAATACCCATCCCCTATCTCCTCTTTTTCACCTGATTGATTTCTGATAAGTGTTATTTCCATATATGCACATAGTGCTGATCAATCAGTTCTAATTTAATAGTGAGTAGATGTGCTGTTTGTTTTTCCATTCCCGTGATACCTCACTTAGAATAATGGTCTCCAGCTCCAGGTTAATACAAGAGATATTAGTTCACTGCTTTTTTTTATGGCTGAGGAGAACTCCATGGTGTATGCGTGTGTGTGTGGATGGATGGATGGATGGATGGATGGATGGATGGATGGATGGATAGATAGATAGATAGATAGATAGATAGATACACAGACACACACACACGTTATATGTACCACATTTTATTAATCTACTCACTTATTGACGGACACTTGGGTTGTTTCTATATCTTTGTAATTGTGAATTGTGCTGCTATACACATTCAAGTGCAAGGGTCTTTGTTATAAAATGTCTTTTTTTCCTTTCAGTAAATACCCAGTAGTGGGAGTGGTAGATTGAATGGTAGGTCTGTTTTTAGTTCTGCAATCTATCTCCCTACCACTTTCTATAGAAAGTACTGTACTGGTTTGCAGTTCCACCACGAGAGTATAAGTGTTCCTGTCTCTCCACATTCATGCCAGCATCCTATTGTTTGGGGACTTTTTGATAAAAAGCCATTCTCACTAAGATTAGATGATATATAATTGTAATGATTTAGAGATACTGAGAATTTATTTTTTATATATTTGTTGGCCTTTAGTTAATATTCTTTTGAAAAGGCTCTGTTCCTGTCTTTTCCCATTTTTTAATGGAATCATTTGATTGTTTTTCTGATTGGCTTGAGTTTTTGTAAATTCTAGTTATCAGCCCTTTGTCAGATGTATAGCATGAAAATATTTTCTCCCATTCTATAGGTTATTTGCTCACTTCTATTGATTTTTCTTTGGCTATGAAAACACTTTTTAACTTGATCAGGTCTCAGTTATTTATTTTTGTTGTTGTTGTGATTGCCATTGGGGTCTTCTTCATAAATTCTTTGCCTAATCTGATCTCTAAAAGAGTTTTTCCAATATTTTCTTCTATAATGTTTGTAGTTCTACACCTTAGGTTTAAGTCCTTTATCAAATGTGAATTAATTGTTGTGAGTGGTGAGTGGTACAGATCTTGTTTCAGTCTTTGGCTTGTGGCTATCCAATTTATCCAAGGACCATTTATTGAATCCTCCAATGTACGTTATTGTCTGCTCTGTGAAATATCAAATAGGAATATGAAGATGGTTTTAAATCTGATTCCCCTATTGTGATTCATTTGTCTCTGTCTCTGTTCTAGTGCCAGTACTGTGCTGTTTTGCTTATGATAGCCTCGTAATGTAGCTTGAAGTCTGGTAAATTGATGCCTCCTGATTTGTTCTTTTTGTTTAACATTGTTTTGACTATCTGGGGTCTATTCTGGCTCCAACCAGGTGTAGAATTTTTTTCTAGATCTGTAAAAAATAATGTTGATATTTTAATGGGGATTTACTTGAATCTATAAATAACTTTGGGTAGTATAGACATATTAAACAACACATCAATTTATTCTGCTGATCCATGAGCATGATATGTTTTCCATCTCTTTACATCCTTTATGATTTCCTTACTCACCGTTTTGTAGTTCTCCCTGTAGTTTTCACCTCCATTGCTATATGTAGTCTTAGGTATTTTATTTTCTTTATTTCTATTGTGAAAGGTATTGAGTCTTTGATTTGATTCTCAGCTTGACTGTGGTTGGTAAATATGACTGTTACCAAGTTTTGTACATTGATTTTGTAACATAGATTTTGCTGAATTTATCAATTCCATGGGTCTCTTGGTTGAATCTTTGGCATATTCTAGATATAAGATCATATCATTGTCAAAAACCAATAGTTTGACCTCTTCTTTGCCCATTTGGATACCATGGATTTCCTTCTCTTGCCTGATTAGGGCTTCTAGCACTATGTCGAATAGAAGAGGGGATAGTGGGTGACCATGTCTGGTTCCAGATCTAAGTGGGAATGCTTTCAATTTGTCCTAATTCAGTATGATGTTGGATGTGGTTTTGCCATATATGGCTTTTATAAATTTGAGGTATATTCTATCCATGCCTATTCTCTTAAGAGTTCCTTTAAAAATTTTTTTAATTAAAACTCATTAATATTAGAACACAATTTTTAGGTTACATTGTTTTCACTTACAGGGTAAAGTTCCATTTGTAGAAAAGCCCCTCCCCCAGGGGGCGTGGTATCCACCCTCACAATGTGCACATTAGGTGCCATCCTGCCTCATACCCTCCCTCCTTGTGCCATACGCCCTCACCCCTCCCACTCCCGCTTTATGAGTCTTATCATAAAAGGGTACTAAATTTTGTCAAATGCTTTTTCTGTGTCTATCAAGAGGATCATATTGTCTTTGTTTTTGCTTCTATTATGTGGTGAATGATATTTATAGATTTCTTGCCTATCTGGGATTAAGCCCATCTGCTCATGGGAGGTTATTATTTTTTGATGTGCAGCTGCATATGGATTACTAGGATTGAGAATTTCAGCATTTATACCCACAAGTTGGTCTCCAATCTTGCTTTTTTTTTTTTTTCATTTTGTTGTTGTTGTACCCTTCCTGGGTTTGTATCAAGGTAATATGGATTCATGGAGTTTTAAAATTGTTTTAAAGGATGGATAAGGTGATGACATAACTGTATAGCTTTCCAAAAGGAGTACTTCAAAGGTGACCATAGTGACATTCAGCAAGGAAGTACGTGGCACTCTTTCTAGGATGAGTTGGTGACCTTAATTATCTGACCTCACACATAATAGCAAATCTTCCTCATTGCAAACTAGCACAGATTTTTAAGAAAAAGAGTAGCTCATTTCTGAGTAATATTTGTAATTAAAAAATATTTTCTCTTCCTATAAGAAAGGAAAACGTTATATGAGAGGATGAGAGATTTATGTTTTCTCCTCAATCTCCCATAGAAACACCAAACTATAAAATCAAGATTGAGCCAAAATGTCAACTAAACCTCTTTAACTCTTGGATGAATTTTATCCTATTCAGAAAACATTTTTATGTATAAAAATCATACATAAGCTGACATATTTAAGCCACAATAAATATGAAAATCATATATGTTTCTAATTTATTTTGTGTGTAGTGAGTTTATACAGATGGAGAGAAGAAAGTTATATTTTTAAAGACCAGGCATTTCTCATGACTGCACATGATTCAAGCAACTTATAGTTACGGAACTTTTAATAGCAAAGGCAACTCACAAAAGGTTAAATTTATAAGACTATATGCAGCTTGTCAGATAGGATTAACAAGAGCATCTAGTAATCCAAAGTAAGAAAAGGAGGTGAAATTTAAATGAACTGGAGAATACTTGAATTGAATCAGTGTATCTGTCTTGTAAACCTAATGAGCTTACATTATAAGTATTCTTTGATTCACTCCAGCAATCCAAAATTGCTTAAGCATTCAGCTAACTGTAATTTTATTTGAAATTACTTAGACTTTATATGTACTGAATGGCCACTGGCTTATATTTTTATTTGTATTAAATTAACAAAGATGACCCTCTTAGATATACTGTTATAGATATTAGGACTCTGTTTAACCTTATTTTTTTTTAATAAGAAATTCCACATTTCTCTGTCAATAAACTGTAAGACTTCATGTGTACTTGTAATGCACAAAGTCTTATCAGTTCCACCTAAGACAGGTCATTAGAAAATTAACTCTTACTATGGTCATACTATTCTACCTCCAACTCCTTCCTTTGTACCCACCCAGTGATTTGTTTGATGTGCACTCCCATCTTTATGAGCTCCCTTGTCATGAAGTGATTTGAAAGTATGTAATCCTATGAAAGGTTCACCTTGACCAGGCCTTCCCAAAGGACATTCAACAAACATCTAGTTTTGTCTAGAGGAATAAGGGTAGATTTGTGAAACTTCAGTCCAATTTCAGCCAATTGTAAGAATTTTAAATGTTAGAGACATAACATGATTCAAGAAGTATGGTTGTCTTTACTAGAATTTTCATATAGATGGTGAAGGATCATTTTGTCTTAGATGTCAAAGAGGTTTTTATTTATCTTCCAAGGATGATACAAGGTAGTTGCTATCGTCTCTTGATGTCTAAGATTATGTTTCATAGCATTTAGTTTTGATTCTTAGAGAAAAAATATCCTTACCCTCAATTTTCACAGAAAGAGCTATCTGACAGATATGGGCATCTAGATGATCTGCAGAAGGTCTTGGACTAGAGTATATAATGGAGTGCTTACTGAGCAAAGTCCTATGATGTGAAGATTTCAGATAGGGTAGTGTGGGAAGGCCCAAGAACACAGAATCAGAACTGAAATACTTATTCTAAGTGCTCACTATTGGACAAAAGTCTTATCCTCCAGTGTCTGGATCAGCCAACCTATAAAATGATGGCGTGTACATTATTATTTTATTCATCAAATATTTCTTGAATATTCACCATATTTCAGTTCCTGCAGGTACAAAATGTAAAGATAAAATTGTAAAAGTATTTACAGTAAAGTAAGTAGATCCCAGTATAGTAAACAGTCTCAATCAAGTGAAGTGATTTCCTTTTGAGTGGAGAGAGGAGAAGGAAAGAGTAATTTTTGTCCGATCACAAATTGGGAAATGGCATTTCAAAAAAGGCTCCCTGGAGGAGATGAACTCAGGGCCCAAAGAAGATGGGGATTGAATCGAGGAGTGTACTGAGAGCACAATGGTTTCAAATCCAAGGTCTGGCACAGCTTAAAAGCAAGTAAAAGGGTATATGATGGGGCTGGATTACAGAGAGAAATAACAAAATGTACCTTCGACTCTCAGTTCCTCTGAAAGTATTTGCAACTCTATTGACTTTTAAAACTTTATTTGTTTTGATTTTCCACTTCATTGTGATTTTCTTAAGTATAGAAAATATATCATAATATTTTCTTTCCACTCTACGTTCCCAGACCTTCACTTTACTGCCCCCATATATAAGTGATTGGTTATCACAGACCTCAGAAATAGGCCAGGAGTGAATGCTATTCTCTGTCCCCTAGGTAAGGGTGCAAAGTTAAAACTGAGGCACAGGCTTAAGGCAATTAATCACCCATTGGCCTTTTGTATAAACAGGTCTTGACTCTTGTAGACTCCATCCCACCCTGCAAAGTTTCAGTAGCTTCCTTCTACTCCCTCCCAATGTCCACACTTCACATTGCTCTAAGTGAAGAACTGGTACCATACTTAAGGGATCTCAAGGAGAAGTTAAGGCTTTACATGAGAAAATATTGTTTAACACCCTTCAGCCTCATTGGAGGCAGAAGTGCTGCTCAGAGCTGAAGTGAGGCAATATTTGGGGGTTTGAAAAATGAAAAATCCAAAAGAAATTAAAGCTAGTTGCTAAGTCTGTTTTATCAGGCAGTTCTGTGTCTTGGGTTTCTTTTCCGAGAGCTCTATCCAGCTACTTTATGTTGCTGCCTTGTTTTCAGGCAGAAATTTTCCCTTGTTTGCTCAGTGCTCAGTAAGTGGCTTTCACTAACTTCTGAGAATCTATACACAGGAACTATCTAGCTGCGTGGCTAAGGTAGGTACACATGAGGCACAGGTTTGCAGTTGAGTGTTTCTGTGCCAACCCTAGTAATGAATGAGTGTCTTTAAATGGGCACTTGACAAGCAATCACAGGAACCTCATTCATTTCAGAACCAGAGGATATGAGTATCACTCAAAAATCAGCACACACTATGTTTTCATCCAGCACAAGGAACAGCAAATTCTCCATGTGCCAAGTGAAAATGAAAGCTTTCATCAGCCTGGCTGTGCATTTGAGAAGTCATTTTTCCTTTGGCTCCAATTCATCCTCATGGCTTAAATATGTGGTCAGGTCCAAAGAGTCTCAATCAAGTGAAGTGATTTCCTTTTGAGTGGAGAGAGGAGAAGAAAAGAGTAATTTGTCCTATCACTGGAATATATTGATTTGGCACTAGCAAGGAGAGAAGTAAAACAAATGGGCCATATGTGTGACTCCCATTAGGAAACATTAACATAATTAAAACTAGGGGAAAAGTCATATCATAGGATTGTTTTTAGAAAAAAGAAAAGACTGACGTTAGACATTGAAATCTCTCTTTAGGGCAGTACCCGTAGCTCAGTGAGTAGGGCGCCAGCCACATACAATGAGGCTGGCGGGTTCGAACCCAGCCTCAGCCTGCTAACCAACAAAGACAACTGCAACAACAACAACAACAAAAATACTCAGGCATTGTAGCAGGTACTATAGTCCTAGCTACCTGGGAGGTTAAGGCAAGGGAATTGCTTAAGCCCAAGAGTTTGAAGTTGCTGTGAGCTGTGATGAAATGGCACTCAACCCAGGGCACCAGCTTAAGAGTCTGCCGCAAAAAATAAAAATAAAAATAAATAAATAAAAGGAAATCTCTCTTTAATGGAGACTTTCAAGTAAAATATGCCTCAAATCCACAGAAAATTTATAATAGCATATGTAATGAAAAATTCATTTATCATATAGGTTATCACTCGGAGAAAGCCAGCTGCTACTTTTGTATTTCCTTAATAAGTTGTCACATTCGATGCATTTGAGTTCATATGAGGCATTTTTTTATCATTACTAGATGAATGGAATGATAGTATCTTTTATATGTAAGTCACTAGATATTTGAGAAGCTTCCCCTGAACTTCCTCTGTCTTCAGTGTAATAACCATTGAAAGGGACTTTGGTATATGGATTATTGAATCAACTTTAAAGTCACAAAGAGCTGGGTTCAAAGTCTGGCTCCACTAATACATCATATAAGTGTCATAAAACACAATTTAAAGTAGCCTGAGCAAGTAATGGGAATTTATTTGACATACAATTGAAAAATTCCAGGGGAATCTGGATTCAGGCAGAGCTAAATACATGGGTCACATGCTAATATTAGAAGTGAATTTCTCCTCACCTCTGGCACAGTCTGCTTCCTCCCATGCTTTGACTTTATTGGTTTGGTGGGAAATGGCTACAGCTCTACTTCTCTTAGGAGTAATCAGAGAGCCTTTCAGCCTGGAAGAAAGACTAGGGGATTATAGATCATAGCTTGGAAACATGTGATCTGAAAATTGAGGACCATTATTAGAGGTGAGATAAATTGATTCTTGGTGACAAAACTGCCATTTTCCTCCCCCCAAACGTTTGCTAACTGTCTGATCTTGGGCAACTTATTTAATCCACCCAAGCTTTAATTTTAGCTGTAAAATGAAGCTGACACTATTAAATACTTCCTAAGGTATCTAAGGTTTGAATACATTTTGAAATCTGTTTCTAAAGCTCTTGGCAGAAGGCATGACAAATGAGTGGAGAATAAAACTAATGGAAAATGGTCTAGAAAGAACTATTAATAGGAAAATGGGGTTCTGATCCCAGCCCCTAATCATGGGACTGATGGTCTTTCTAAAGTAGAAATACATTTCTGTGACAAAAAAAGTATTTGAAAGTGTGTGACTAAGTGCATGGAATAGCTTTAACTTGCCAAAGGAAATTACACCAGCATTTATGAAAGATGTAGTATGTTTGGCAGAGAAAAAGAAGAAGGAAAAAAAAGCTAGGTTCTTTTTATATGAAAAATGCATCATTTGTTTTAATCTTTCCACCTACAGAGAAAAAGGAGAGAGTCAAGGACAAAAACAGCTTTATGCATATGCATTACTTGGATATAGAAAATTGGTAAAATTTCCTTGAGTCTGGCAGGGTCTTAAGCTTAATAGCTCAAAGAATATCCACTGGACTAGATGATGAGTGGAATGTACCAAGGGAAGAAAGGACAAAATCCGGATATGTGCATTATGAATTATTTTACACTGGCAAGTAGGGAGAGGGATCCTGATCTTGTTGGGAACAAACTAAGAATCTTATTCTGATTTCTTTGTAAGCAATATGCATTTCCAGAATGGTAATAAGAGATAACTTCTCTTATTAGGAAAGTAGTTAAAGGTGGAGTAAAGATTCTAAAACTTCGCTTTCTAATATTCCTGTCAGCCCACATTCGTGGCAGATTTTCTGGAGACAGAGGGTAAACTATGGGGCTGAAATAGAATGGTTGTTCCATTATTTCAGCTGCGCTCATATGATAAAGCCAGTAGAAATAGTACAACTGGGCAAGTTGATTGATTTCCTGTGATAGGCTTGGCAATTGCCTTCTTTTTCATTTCTGAATCCCATCAGGCACAGTTGGAATTTTTATGAGATGATATTCAACATACATGTGTGCTTTTTTGCCACAGGGATTTTTGAACTCATTAGCATACTACCTGTCTTAGTCTGATCAAAAATATTATATCAAAAATAATATAGACTAAGTGGCTTATAAACAACAGAAATTTATTTCTCACAGTCATGGAGGCTGGAAAGTCCAAATTCAGGAGCCAAGAGATCTTGTGTGTGATGAGGTCTTAGATCCTGTGTCCTCACATGGCTAAAAGGTCTAGGGAGCTCTCTTGGGCCTTTTTATAAGGGCACTAATCCCATTCATGAGGGCTGGATCTTCATGACCTAATCATGTTCCAAAGGCTCCATACTGGGGATGAGGTTACAATGTACCAATCTGGGATGGGGGGTATAAACATTAACTCCATTGCACATGGAGCAATTTAGAATTGGTAATTCTCAAGAATAACTTAACCTACTATATTAAAGATGTCCAAGTGATTGTGTTTTCAGAGGAAGATGTTCAAGAAAGAGTATTTAAAGACTATAGTCATCCATATGACAAATAAAGACTGGTTGGTAAACTCACTTAAAATTCAAGGTCTGGTTCAGAATATAAAATTTATGGAAATTACATGGAATGGAGAAAATATATTTTACCTCTCTTATGAACTGTTATGATTGATTTGGGGTATCAACTTAACTGGATTAAGAGACACTCAGATAGCTGGTAGGGCATTAATTACTCTCAATGTTTCAGTAGGCACTGAGCCCATCCCTCTTCTGCCGAAAGGAAAATCCAGGTGGCTTGGCATTTGGCATTTGATTAGCATGATTGGACTGCCTGGAGAATAAAAATCTCACTTTCTCTCTCCTATATATATATACATAATAGTAACTAACCTTGCCCATAAACAAACAAACAAAAACCCCACATTCACTAATGTTATATAAATTTCAATTTTATACACTATTTCTTGGACCAGAAGAACTTCTTTTAATATTTCTTGCCTTGCAGATGTGTTGGCAATGAGTCTCTCAGCTTTTATTTGTCTGAGAATTCTTTATTTTTCCTATATTATTGAAGAATATACATGCTGAGTATAAGAATCTAGGTGAGCTTTCCCCCCACCCCCTCGGAACAGAAAAATGTTGCTTTCTTTTTTCTCTGACTTGCATGGCTTCTAATGAAAAGTATGCTATAATTCTTACATTTTCCTCTGTACCTAATAATTCTTTATTCTTTGTATGTATGTAAGGTATTCTCTTTGATTTTTTTGTGTTCCTAAGTTTAACTATAAATTGTCTAAATCATGTTTTGTTTGGCTTTTTTTTTTTTTTTTAAGATTTGTTTATTCTGCTAGGGTTTTCTACACTTCTTGAATATGTGGTTCATTTTCTTTCACAAATTTTGGAAATTCTTGACTGTGAACTCTTCATATTCTGTCTTGCCCTTCTGAATTCTAATCACATCTATGTTAAAATCTTCAGTATGGTCCCACGGCTGTCAGTTCCTCAGAGGCGTCCAAGTCCCCCAATGATAGGTTTCTCTTACCTTGTGCTTAGTGTGTGCCTCAGACGCCAGAATATTTTTCTCAGTGGTTCTATTCAATTCTCAGCTTTCAGGAGTTCCTGAAAATTTGTGTCACAGAGAGAACATTTTCTTCATCTTTCTTCATTAGTAAATTGCTGGGCTTGGGGTGGTGCAGCAAAGATATTATCAGTTTTGCTCGTTCAGGTTCAGTATTGTGGGGTTTCCGATCCTGGACTTTGGGTTAAGGGCCTTTTAAGCACGCTTGCCCCTCCTCTCCTCGGCTTGCCTCTATTTTCTGTTGATGCAGGAGCCTGGGGCCAGGGGATTTCCAGCTCCTCTCTTGGGGCAGAGAGCTTTTGCTTGCACCCTTTTCAACAAGCAATGAATCTTCATCAACTCCCAGGGTTGGAAGCATTTGAATCCCCTCTGAAGACCTTTGTGTTCTCATAATGTATGAGGGTAGGTAGGGTCCAGAGAAGCAGATGGTGTTTTGTGCCTGACTCAGGTAGAGCTGATAACCATTTGTGTACCTGCAACATGGAAGGGACACTTTCCAAACTCCTGACTTTGATGGGCCTTGGGTAGACAGATCTGTGGGAAAGAGTTTGCTGGTGAGCATGGCCTGCCTTTCTGACTGGCACTCTTGTTACTTAAAGCTGATTTGTCAGCCCCTGGTTAGGTGGAATTACTAACTGTAAAAGATGGGTTCTAGTCTATTGCAGAAGATGTAACCATTGCCCTGAACATGTAGAGAATCTAGGAGAAGAGGCTTTCTCAAACCCTTGAGCTCAAAGAAGAATATGCACATTAATATGATGTAAGACATCAATTTTCAAAGATTCCAGCAGCATAAACCCTTTTCCATAAGGATGTTAAGTGGAATGCGCCAAAACTAAGAGTAAAAAGCAGAATTTTATTAATATTATTTTGCTGTACATGATCACATGTATAATGCAGTAGAACCTCTGCATGTTGACCACCCAAGGAACTATAACAAACCAGTCAATATAAGGAGCGTCACATGTTGGTCAGCATAAGGAGCTAGGCCTCCTGTACTGACATATACACATGGTCCATGTCTAGTCTATGAAATTAAGTCAAGAAGATGGTCAACATAGGGAGTTAGTCAATTATGGAGGTTCTACTGTGTTTAGAAAATTAACAAATTAAAGTCAAGAAAAATGTTTACCTTAAATGGATTTAAAATACCAGGAATTGTGCTCATAAGTAATCCATGGAATTTTGGCCATGGTTCAGTTTAGTATGTGTATCCAAATCTCATTTACATGGACAAGCAGATGGTTAAGGTACAGTATTTTTGGTAGTTTGTCTTGGAATCTCAGGATATTCTTCTGTTAAACAGAACTGGCAAAAGAAATTTCTCCTTGAAAACTGCTTAAATATGAGAAATCTGACATAAAATTAGCATACTTACAATCTTTAATATTCTAAAGCATACTTACAATTAGCATACTTACAATCTTTATAATTCTAAAGCTGAATTATATTTTGTGAAATCCTGAACCAACCCTGGAAACCTAAGATCATTGGTTTAAAGAAAGAGTTATCTATAAATCTATTGGAATAAATAGGATATGCATAATTTTTAATTAGTATGATCAGGGTAAATGGTTCCTGGATTAGGAGGGAGTGTTCACGCATTTATTTCTAAAGCATGTGACATTTTCTTTTTAAAACTTTTATCTTTAATTCTCAAACAATAATTATACATATTTATTGGTACAATGTGATGTTTTGATACATCTTTACAATACAGAATGATTAAATCATGCTGGTTAAATATCATACTTATGGACTTTTGTAGTGAAAACATTTAAAATCTACTTGAGTAATTTTGAAATATATAGTACATTATAGTTTATTATAGTCACTATTTGTGCAGTATATAACTAAATCCTATTTTTTTCTATCTTACCCTTTTATCAACATCTTCCCTTCTCTCTTCCTTTACCTCCTTTTCCAGTCTCTAGTAACCACCATTCTACCCTTTACTTCTCTATTTCAACTTTTTACATTGCATATAGAGGAGATACCATGCCTTTCTGTGGCTGGCTTGTTACACTTAGCATAATGTCCTCTAGTTTTAACCATATTGTTGCAAATGACAGGATGTCTCCCCTTTTTAGGGGTAAGTCATATTCCATGGGATGTATTCTACATATGCACTACGTATACCACGTTTTCTTTACCCACTCCTGTGGTGATGAACACTTCAGTTGCTGCCCTATCTTAGCTCATGCGAATTACGCTGCAGTGAACATGGTACTAATTTCTCTTCAAGAGGCAGATATTGTAAAGGAGCCTCAATCACTACTATGCTCTCACATTTTTCTTTAACTGAATACATTAGTTACTATTTAAAAGATTCAAAGAGGGTTTTTGAGAAATTTAGCTACACAATACCAACTAATATAGATATCTTTGGGGACACTGAGCTATTAAATCACTTTGATAAGAGCATACAAGGAAGATTTTGTACAGTTAAATTTTTCTAAAGTCAGGTTTTTTGAAAACAACTCTCAGAATTAGAAATAAAAATCTGTTTTTCTGTAGGATCACAACCATGCAAGATGAGACAAAGAAAAGTTTTAAAATGACACCTATGACATTTCTATTTCAAAAACAGCCTAATAAGCAGAAGAGTATATTTTATTGTTACAAGCTCATTGCTGTAAATCCAATCTCTATCAAAATAAGAACGTTGTAATCTCTCCACAATACACTCTGGCTAGAGATTTAGGCACCTTTCAAGTATAAAATGATTAGCATTCACACATTTTTTTCTTTCCAACAAAAGCTTCTGGACAAATTGATGTGTAAATTGAACAAACTATCAGTTCCATCTCATTATTAAAGAACAGCATTTTGGCAATTTCTCTGCCAGGTCCTTTGTTTCAGTGGAAAAAAAGTGGCTTACAATTTGTGATAGATGGTGTCCACCAGCCTGTTTGCAATGCTTTCATCAGGTCCCCTGTGTCTCTTTGAGACCAGCTGAATCTCATTTGCCTTCCATTTTGGATTATACATTTGGAGCACTATGTAATGGCCTTGGCTTTGCGAAAAGTAGCAGAATTATTCCAGAACTATTCCAACCATTGCTTTCAGCTTTAATTCACTTCATTAGTCTTTGATTGTGTTGACAAGACCCAGCTGTGAGTTTGATTATTAATGCTTCTATAAAGTCTTGGTGCTTATGACACCATTAGAGCAAGAGAAATCAGGACTCGTATCCTCACTAAACAGATTATAATTTAAAGTGATTTTAAATTGCTTAATAATAGTGTGATGCCGCTTTTAGATCAATCAAAAGATGGCACTTCTGCCACAGCAAAAATAAAGGAGAAAAACTTTGTATATGCTAATACCATAGGTTTGCCATAATGAGAGCTGTATGATTCAAAAATTAGTAGTAGAAAAGTACAATTAAAACTAAAAGGATTCCCCTTGGCAAGCATTTAGGCTTGCCCATATTAAAAAAAACCATACAAAAAATTATACCACTCAATTACCTCCAGATTTAATTTTTAGCTACTTCACTCATTCTGTTAGACATCTACAGGGATCCACTGACAGCCACTAGAAGTTCCTGAGAGAACTACTGAGGATTTTTTTCTAGTTTTAGTGAACAAAATTTTTTTTTAATTTTTATTAAATCATAATTGTGTACATTGGTGCAATCATGCAGCACAATGTGCAGACTTCATATACAATCTGAAATATTTTCATTGAACTATTTAACATAGCCTTCATGCCTTTTAATCACTATATGAAGACATTTATATTCTACATTTAGTAATTTTCACTTGTACCCTTGTAAGATGCACCGTAAGCATGATCCTACCAATCACCCTCCCTCCACCCATCTTCCCCCCTCCCCTCCCCTCCCTTGGCCCCCTCCCCATTTCTTGTGCTATAACTGGGTTTGAGCCTTCACATTAAAACTATAGATTAGCTTCATAGTAGGGCTGAGTACATTGGATACTTTTTCTTCCATTCTTGAGATACTTTGCTAAGAAGAATATGTTCAAGCTCCATCCATGTAAACACAAAAGAGGTAAAGTCTCCATCTTTCTTTAAGGCTGCATAATATTCCATGGCTTTTTATTTTTACTAATATTTTACTGAAGATTTTCACATCAATGTTCATGAGAGAAATTTTCTTGCAGTTTTATTTTCATTCGGTGCCTTTGTTTAGCTTAGGTATCAAGGTGATGCTGGTTTGGTAAAATGTGTTTTACCTCTATTTTTCAGAAGATTTTAAGATGTATTGGCAATAATTTTTCTTTAAATGTTTGGTAGTATTCAGCCACGAAGCCATCTTTTCCTGGCCTTTTCCTTGTTGGAAGATTTTAACCTACATCTATTCACCTACTCAAGCTTTCTGTTTCTTCCTGATTCAATCTGGGTAGGTTATATTTTTCTTGAATTTATCTATTTCCTCTAGGTTATTTAATTTGCTGGAATATAATTGTTTATAATAATCCTTTGGGATTCTTTTTATTTTAGAAGCATATATTGTAATGTTTATATTTTTATTTCTAATTTTATTTGAGTCTTGTCCCTTTTTTCTTAGTTATTCTAGCTAGGAGTTTGTTCATGTTTTTTATTTTTTCAAGAAACTAATCCTTGGTTTTATTAATTCTTTCTATTGTTTTTCTATTCTCTTATTTCTGTTTTGATCTTTATTATTTCCTTCCTTTTGCTAAATTTGGATTTAGTTTGTTCTTTTTTGAGCTCTTTGTGGTGTAATGTTAGGCTATTTATTTGGGATCTTCTTTCTTTTTTAATAAAGGTACTTATTGCTATAAACTTCTCTCTTCAAACTTTGCTGCATCCCAGATTTGGTGTATTCTGTTTCCACTGACATTTGTCTCAAGATATTTTTTAATTTCCCTTTTGATTTCTTCTTTGACCTATTGGATGTTCAGGAGCATGTTTCTTAATTTCCACATATTTTAGGATTTTCCAAAATTCTTCTTGTTATGATCTCTAGTTCCACTCCATTATAGTCAGAAACAACACTATATATGATTTCAGTCACTTCAAATTTGTCAACATTTGTTTTGTGGTCTAATACATAGTCCGTCATAGGGAATGTTTCATGTGCACAAAAGAATGAATATTCTGCCTCTGTTGGATGACAAGTTTTATACATGTCTGTTAGGTCCATTTGGTTTAAAGTGCAGTTCAAGTCCAGTATTTCATTATTAATTTTCTGTTTGGTTGGTCTAAGTGTGATGTTGGAATTCTCAAGTATTATTGTATTGCTTTATATTGCTCCTTTCATGTCCATTAATATTAGCATATGTTTAGGTACACATATATTGACAATTGTGTCCTATTGATAAATCGACCATTTGTCATGAAATAATGACCTTCTTTGTCTTTTGTAATATCTTTGACTTGATCTATTTTATCTGATATAAGTATTACCGCCCCTTCTCTTTTTTGATTACTCTTTGCATAAAATATTGTCTTTCATCCATTCTCTTTTAGCCTTTGTGCATCCTTACAGCAATAAGCAGTCTCTTATTGGCAGAGTATATTGGATCTTTTTTTTTTTTTATCCATTCAACTACTCCCTGTCTTTTGACTAGAGAGTTTAATCCATTTACATTTAAGTTATTATTGAAGGTAAAAATTTAATGCTGCCATTTTGTCAATTGTTTTCTGGTTGTTTTACAGTTCTTTTGTTTCCTTCATGCTCTCTTGTTGTTTATCTTTGTGATTTGGTAATTTTCCACAGGTCTAAGCTGTACTCTCACATTAATCTGAAATGTAAAAGAAGAAAGAAACAAAGATTGTTATTTTAAATTCTTTATAATGCAATTCATAATTTCTACTTCTTTGGAGTCAGTTACTGGAGAATTGTTGTGTTCCTTTGGTAGCATCATGGTTTCTTGCTTTTTCATATTTTTTGTGTCTATGTGTTGATAGCTACACATCTAATGAAACAGTCACATTTTCCAAATTTATAAAGTGGTTATCATAGAGAAAAACTTCTACCTACAGGCAGGTCTTAGGTTATTGTTTGGGTGGGGTCCATTGGCTCTGGTTCTAAATGGGTAGAGTAGTGTAGTCTCCATCCAGCTTCTTCAGCTTTGATCAATGTCAACAATATCCGTAGGTATCTTAGCCGACTAGGCTCCAGAAGTTTTTGGCAAGGTGATTGTTAATGTTCTTGGTAGCAAGGACTTTAGGGAGATTGTTAATGTTCTTGGTTGCAAAGACTTTAGGGATCCTCCACTCTCTTTTTCCCCATAGGAGGGAGACGTAAGGGTATCCATCTTAGTGTTGGGTCTGACATATCCCACAAGTAGCCACAGTGATACTGTGTTCCAGGACACAGGTGTTCAGAGTGCCCATGGACTTAGGGTCCTGAGATCAGTGTCTTCTCAAACTACAGTAACATCAATAATGTGGGAACAGATTCACTCTCTGAAACATGAGTGGCTGCAGCTCTCCCACCATCCTGAGTACTGTGACTCTGAGGCACTCCCAAGTAGCTCAGTTCCAAGAGGGCACAAATGTAGTTGTGACTCTGATCCTGGCAATCAGCCACTGGTATGGCTCTGAGGATGAAGGATTATTCTATAAGGATCAGGGCACAGCTGCAATTTGGGTCATGGAGCCACAGGGCACAGTGGTTATTTGGACATCATGAGAGGTGACACCACATAGTGGTGTCTCTGGGCCTAGGAGTCCTAGGTTCTCCAAGGCTGGAATCAGTGGCAAGAAGAATCTAAGAGTAACAGAGAATAGCAGTGGCTTGGGTTTTAAGTAATAGGCAGCAGTGCGACAATGGCTCCACTCCCCAGGGAGGTATGGCACCTCAGCAACTCCTGCTCTGGAGGGCTGACCCAGACCCAGGCAGGAGGGGTGCTGTGGCTATTTAGCCCAAAGGATGTGGTGGCACAACCCAACCAAGGCTCTGTTTCCCTCATGTGGAATGGGAAGAGCCACATCAACTCAGGAGCCTGGAAGCAGAAATGTTCTGCTGGGCCAATGCCTAAGCCTCCCAGCACCCCCAGGGGTAGAGTGCCACATTGGCTTAGGCTCTCGAGGGTAAAGCTGCCGCTTAGCCAAGCTCTAATTCCCAAAGGGACAGTGCACGAAATTAGTGCAGGCACTGAGGGGTGTGGCTGCTCTGCCTACTCAGGAACAATTTCTTCGCTGACTCAGCTGGTCCCCTAGAGACAGAACACTATGTGGGGTGGGCACTGAGGACATGACTGTTCCCTGGTCTAAAGTTCTGATTCCCTGGGATGGAGCACCAGTTGGTCCAAGTGTCCAGTGGGTGTGCTGCTCCAATGGGCCTAAGTTCTGAGTAGCTGGTTGTAGAAGAAACTGGGGTGAGAAAGATGATTAGCACCTCCTTAACAGCCCATTTTCAGAGGGTTGAGATTAGTAGCTGGGAAATTGTGCCCTACCATGGGTGTGAGCATGGTGCAATGACAGTATGGCCTCAGGGATGAAGGGATGCAGTGATTAGTGGCTCTGTTTTCAAGATGGTGCAGTGTAGTAGCAGCATGGGTTTTCAGGGAGAGGGAAGTGGCAGGACACATGTCAATGCCTTCTCTGGAGAAGTACAGTTATGTGAACTCCAGGCAGCTCCCAAAGCTGGGCTCAAGACCTGTAATAATTTCAGTATTCTCTAGTAGCAAAAAGTGAAGTTACCTGTCGCAGTGATGGGAGCCACAAGAACCTCCTGCCTATCTTTTCCCTGTAGGGAGAAGTCCCCTCTGGTTTCAAGCTGCTCCCAATGTGGGGGAAGAGAGATGTTTAGACTGGTGGAGGTATGGTGTGTCCTTCTATTCTCTATGCTGTCCTGAGTTTCTGTGCTCCACAGGCTGTCCACCACTCCCCTGCCATGCTCCAGCACTCCCTTTTAATCATTTTGGTCAAACACAGTTGTATATTGTTGTTTGGGTCCTTTCTTGTGGAGGACAAGCACTGGGTGCCCTAAGGCCACACACTTCTTACTTCTATTCCCATTTCTTTCATATTCCACTTGTCCCTCCCTTTAATGGACTCACCTTCAGCCCAATATTGTTCTAATCAAATGTGTTCCACAGATCAGCAGCATTGGCATCACCTAGGAACTTACTAGAAACACAGAATCGCAAGCTCCTATGCAGCCCTATTGAATCAGAATTTGCATTTTAATATGATCCCCAAGTAATTAGTGTGCATGGTAAACTCTAAAAGCTCTACTGTATGTGCACTTGAGCACAGGCTAGGCACGAAGGCAATTATAAAGCTCCACAGTCAGTGCAAACTGGAATCACCTGCTACCTATGCTCCAGACAGGCGACTGTCAGCAGGACAGGGTGCTTAGGAACATGTACTTGGCATGTAATTGATTTACAACATCATCCGGCTGTGACCTAGTGAAAGCCAAATTGCCTCTTTCTCTGTTTTGATATAATTACCAACATGAAGAAAAGCAGGTTCTTTCTTCAGATCAAGTAACCTTGTTATTTATCAGCCTATGCCAGTCTGCCTCTGATTAGCAATTTATTCTGGGTGGTTATTGACTAACCCCACTTGGCTCCTGTTATTTATTCTTTTCCCACCAGCAGCAATTATTTAGCTCTCGGGATGATGGAAACACAGATGTCATAACACATATTTTCATTTTCTGCACAATTTCCTATTTTTCTTATCTGCTTTATAGACAGAATATTGCTTAAAGACCATGACTATTGTTTTAAACTCCTCATAATACCTCACAAATAAGTGCTTATCAAAGAATGTGATGGACATTGCTGGGTGGTGCCGGGAACCTTTCTTAGCACTATTCGTCTCAATTCCCCATCTCATGAGTTACAAACAAAACTGTTTTGCCACACTGGACACCCTCAATTCCACAGGACTCAATACGTGTCTCTGTACACCAACGCTGCACTGTAAGTCAATCATAAAAAGCAGATGCTGTCACCATCGTAGAAGTTGTATCCCAAGAGTTCATTTCAAAGTCATCCATTGGGACTTTAAACGTATTATCCCAATACAATTCCTTTAGTAGTAGCTGTGTTCCCAGGCTAGAGGCCAAGAGTGGAAAGCCATATTCTCACAATACTACTAATTAACCATGCCTATGTTAAATTAGATCCAAATGGATTTTTCTTCAACCATATGTTGCCATTTAAACAAAAGTTTAAATGACAAGATGACCAGGTGGGAACAGATGATATTGAAGATTCTGACTCTTGTATATTCATAAAAGCCACACATGTGGTGTGTGCCTATAGTCCCAGCAACTCAGGAGGTTGAAGCAGGCATATTGCTTGAGCTCAGGAGTTTGGGCACAACCTGGCCAATGTTTTAAAGAGCTTTAAAAAGATAGCATGGTGACTCTTTCCTGATCAAAACTTTTGATTTTCGGGCAGCGCCTGTGGGTCATCGAGCAGGGCGCCAGCCCCATATACCGAAGATAGCGGGTTCAAACCCGGCCTCGGCCGAACTGCAAAAAACAGAAAAATAGCCAGGCGTTGTGGCTGGCGCCTGTGGTCCCAGCTACTCGGGAGGCTGAGGCAAGAGAATCGCATAAGCCCAGGAGTTGGAGGTTGCTGTGGTTGTGTGACATCACGCCACTCTACCCAGGGCGATAAAGTGAGACTCTGTCTCTACCAAAAAAAAAAAAAAAAAAATTTTTCTGATATTCTTTTTTCCTTGTAGGTGTGCCTCAATTCTTAAACTTATTTTCCACAAGTGTCACCATTCTAACTCCCAGATAAAATAAGAACAAGGAGGGAAAAAAAAGTACAAGGAGGAAAAAGGAAAGGAGAAATTTGAAAAGAAAAGAGAGGGAAAGAAAAATGCAAGTGGTGAGACTAGCACAGTAGAAGGAGTTTAAAAGACTGTGTATGTACACGAGGGAAGGACTGCGTGAGTGAAGGACTGGCCCCACTTATCACCCTGGCCTCGTCTTCTCTGACCACCCCCCTAGGTCACTCTGCTTCCTCCCTGTTTCTCAAACACGCCAGGCCTGCTTCCTCCAAGACTTTGCCCTTCTTTGCCTTTTCTACCAGAGCTAAGTGACTTGCAGCCTCATCTCCATCAATCTTTGCTCAAATATGCCCTTTGCTGTAAGGCATCCTTTGTAAACCGAAGCTCACCGTTCCTACCTCCAGCACTTCCTAATGCTGTTAGTTATTTTGTTTTTCTCATAACACTGATAACACTGATCACCATCCAACATAGTGCATATTTTACTTGTTTCTTTTTATTGTTTAGATTTTCTAGAATGGAGCCTTCGTGAAAGCAATAATTTTTGCATGTGTGTTCACGACTATATCCTTAGCACCCAGAACACATCCTAACATACTAGATGCTTAAAATGTATTTGATGAATGGATAAATTAAACAAATAAAGGACAATGCAAGACAGAAGATAATTAAATGCAAAATTATGTGAAATAAAAAATTTTACAATGAATCCAGTTTATACCTATGTTTCAAAGGATGCATTTTATTACCTTTTAGTTATATTTTCTTGTAAGCACAGTGATGTTCTTTTCAAAACCAAAGATTAATAAACACAGAAGAGAAATATATCGAACAACTTGTTGTTCAATGTGCATAAAGCCTCGGTTATGCTGTATGAGTACTTTCTAGAAATCTGCTGTACAACTTACTGCCAATAGTTAACAATACAGCATCGTGCACTTCAAAATTTATTAGCAGGGTAGATCTCATATTAAGTCTTCTTACAAAAAAATGTAAAAAGGAACAAAAAGACACTTCTTTGGTTTCTGGTTTTGATTTCTCAATAAAGGGAGATATTGGAGATATCCATGGATTGAGTGTGGTGATGGTATCACAGGTGTTTCTGTATGTCCCAGGGCACTGTGCAATACTTTATCAATTAGGCCTCAAGAAAGCTTTCTTTTAAAAAAGGAAAGAAGAATATGTTGTCTCTAGAGAAGCAAAGATGTGAGAAAAACAGTAAGAATAATAAACCTTTAGTACTTTACTGAAGAAAGACAGTTTTAGGAGGTACAAGAAAAAGGAAGATTTCTTCCAATCTGGACATCATTCTGTGGATTTTGGTTCAGCCTCCAAAATGAAAAGACAGTTTCCTTATAGCTATTGAAAAGAAAAAAAAGCGAGGCGGATGGAGACTATGAGAAAGAAAAAAGCTGAGCTCCCATGCATGGCTAGCAAAGAAAAATAACCCTCAAGGGCCAATAAGTCACTTTGATTAGGATATGACCACAGAGTTTTGGCAGCTCCTAGGGTTACTTGAAATCCTAGACTTGCACATCTTCCCCCCAAAGAGCTTTCAACTCATATAAGTGATTGCAGATGACTTACAGAAAACAGTTTAATAAACCTAGCGGGAAAGCATGATTTGATAAGTGAATCAAATAATGATTAGTGAATGACTATCTATTTATACCTATTCTTAAGTATGTGTCTCAGCCTTGCTAAGACATATATTATTTAAATAAATTTTATCTACATTCAGCCACTCAAGTATAAAACCATGTCAAGTGTGCCAGTAGGGAGCCTGGAGGACGGGGGTCACCGAGCACCCCAGGCCAGGAGTCACTATTTATCTGGTGGCCTCACAGCAGAACTGCAAGCTATGCAGATGCCTGTGGAAACTCACAACTGCAAATGAAGTTTGGAAGGGAAAGAAAACGTCATATAATTAATTAGTCACTTTCAAAACTTCTTGAAAGTAATAATCCTGATGAGAGAGCAAAAAGCAGCTTTTAATTTTCTGATGTTTGCTTTTCACCTGAAATTACCTTAACCAAATGATGAAGGTGGATGTCACCCAGGAAAAGTCATGTTTCTGACATGTTCCGCAAAGACAAGTTGTATTGATAAGGAAGGAGGGGGCTTTTCCTCCTCCACATACCCTAGACCACATATCCAGATGCAGTGCACAGCAGTCATCTGCCTCCCGCTCCAGCCTAGGAGAATGCGCATCAGTGGCCAGTCTTCCTTCTGGAGAACAGGCCTGGACAAGAAGACCACAGAGCTCCTGGAGTGGCCTCAGAGCAGAGAATCACAAGATCCTGGGGACCTGGGGTGTGGGGACAAAGGCTGCTGCAGGTTGACAGTGGGAATGTGAGGAAAAGCTGCCTGGACACAGACCACAGGAGGCCAAAGCATGGGCCCAGGCAGGCTCTCCTTCTGTCCAAGTGATGCAGAAATAACTGCTCCCAAATTTTCTATCTCCTGAAGCTCTCAAGGAAACAGAGAGGAAGATCAAAGTATAAACCTCTTAAACAACCAGCACCAGACCTCGTGCTGACTCGAAGATTTCTATTCCATCAATATCTCAAAAATAATAATAATTTGGAAAAGAGGAGACAGCTCTTTTCTACAGAATAATTCCATCTACTATACGAAGATGCTCCTTCCTCTGGGAAGTGGAGCTTAAACCCCCTGCTACCTTGAATGTGGGCTGGACTCAGTGATTTGCATCTAAATAACACAGTATGGATGGAAAAAAATAAGAATTTTATAGTGGAGAAAGCTGGCAAACTCTACCTAAACCAAAATGATCAAGCTAAACCTATCAGTGATAAATCATGCCACTACCATGTTCTCCCAATAACAGGTCATGTTGATGAGTTCTGGGTTAGGAGCTTCTCCCCTAACCCAGAACCCCATTCCTACCAAACAAAAAAATCAGACAAACCCACAAAATACAACATGATCAGCCCTACTTAATACTGTCAAAGTCATAAAAACCGAGACTGAAAAACTGTCACACACCAGACATTTAGAAGATGTGTAAACACAGGGTGGTGACCTGGGTTCAATCCTGGCAAAGAAAAAGGACAATAATGTGTAAGTTTATTAAATACAAATAAAATCTTGGGTTTGGTTAACATTAACGTAACTATGTTGGTTTGTTGGTTTTGACAACTACCATAATAATGGGAGAGATTTAACAATGAGAAAAACTGAATGAGGAGCATATGGGAACCATCTCTATTTTCTTTGAAACTTTCCTGTAAATCTAACATTATCCAAAAACATAAATTTATTTTTTAAAATGATCATTCACTGCCTCAAAGAATTATAGGATATCCATCATTTTGTCTCAGCCTCGCCCGCTCACTCAATGGAGCGTGAGATAGCATTTCTCAAGTCTGAAGTGGCAATTTGGGGCTCTTTTGCATGAGATCTCAAAGATGCCAATTCTCACAATCAAAATCAGTCTGATCCCAGAGAAGCACATAAGTAACTGCCTCTTGGAACATCAAGATGTGTCTAAATGAATTCCAAAGAACATAAATAAGGCTTAGAAGACAAGAAAGGGAAATTACTATGGCATGTTTGCAACTTGGAATAGCATGAAATAGAAAACAAGTGACATATATAAAACTCCTGTAATAAACTCGAGAAGGAATTCTAAAGCATACCACAAAAGACCATAGTGTTCTGCGGTAGAACATTCAGCTGTAAAATCTCCCTTTAGCAGGCACACAGTAGGCATTTCACAAAATTAACCCCAAAATGAAGTGCACTGTAGCATGCACGATCACCTGAATCTGCTAAAAAGGAGATGTTGAGAGTTCGCATGAAACTCAATAGATCAAGCGTTTTTAGAGAAAGTACTCAGTATGTCACAGAAAAATAGCACAACACCTACACCTTGCCATATACCAGCTTCCAGTCACTCAAACGTGCAGAAAAAAACATATTGCATCTCATACTCACAAACTTGCTGGGCTTGATAATGAATAAAACACATGACTTCTATAGAGTTATAAATTTGCTCCAGGAAATAACAATGTTTTTCTTAATTAATTCACACATCTTCCCCACTATGTTTTAGGGAAGCAAAATAATATAAAAGGAACTGCACCATAGCTATCCAGAGTGAAAAGAAAACCTCAGGAAATTTACCAGTTCCAGCTTCCAAAAGCTGTTTTTTTGCTCTCATTGGAATTCTTACTGTTGAGAAGTTGTTTTAAAAGTGATTAATTAATTATATGAAACTCTAGGCCTTCCAAAATTGGCAGCAATTTAGAAACACCATTTACATAGGATTAACTACTCTTGAATAAATGTTTCAACATCCATCTGGGACCTAATTGTTAAACATTCCTTTGTCAGATCACCAAGCAAGAGGAAAAGAGAACATTTACATCTACTAAGCACAGTCATGCTTATTTTATTAATTCTTCTCCCATGTCTATGGGGGTAGTTGTTATCCTTCTTTTACACACAAGGAAGCATAAGTCCTAGATAAGGTCATGCTCCTGGGAATGCTAGATAAGGGGTTTGAACTTTGCATCATTTCCTATCAAAGCCCATCCTGCCCCCAGAAGTACTTTGGAGAAAAGAGGGGAGAGTGGGGAAGACATAGAGTGAGCAAGAGGAACAGAGTGAGGTGGGGAGGGAAGAGGAAGAGAGAGAGAGAGACAGTCAGTCAAGATCAAGACCTACTGTACCTGAAGTAAATGAAGCCTCTGTTTATCCAGCCCTACTCTGAACTCTTGATTTACCCTCCTCTTTTCTTCTCTGAATCCAAATTTTCTTGTCATGGATCTCATCTCTACAGATTCACAACCACTTCAGTTGCAATTAACAAAATCCCAACTCAAAGTGGAAGAGATAATATGGGAAATTTTTAAGGATAGTTACTAGAAAATATAGAAGTAGAGTAGATTTCAAACCAGGCTCCATCTTGGACTCAAACAACAGGGCTAGGACCTGTTTTGTTTCTAAATTTCTTTCTTACATATTCTCACTGTTGCTTCCATTCTCAGAATGGCCTTTCCCAATGCAGATCCCAGGGAGAAGTGCTTCCAGATTGGCATCCAGTGGAATAGAGTTTTTTCTCACCCCCGGATCATTAAAATAACTTTAAAAAGTAATGAGCCTTACTTCAAGATTGAGTGGTATACAAGACAGACAGACCTATGACCAATAAAGATTTAATTATTATGAGAAATACAAAATCAAGTGAATAAACATATACTTTAATTTCAGGCACATGCGAAGTAAAATTAATAAAGGTCAGAGAAGAGAGAGAATGAGAAAGATGTGGGGGGAGAGAGATTAATTGATTGATTATTGATTGTAGGAATGGAGCACAAGTAAGCCAGGTAGTCTACAGATCATTGACACGTTCCCCCAGACTTTTCTGCTTTGGAGCCAGAATTTGTTAAACATTTTGTCAGACAAGATCCCTGGGTTAATTCATCCAAAATGTTGACTATGTTTCCAACATGTGCTATCTCTCATCATGGGCAATGACTGACAGAACAAGAATAGAGAGAGGGACAGTGAATCCATATCAAGATTTGCACTGAGTTAGCCGGGTGTTGTGGCGGGCACCTGTGGTCCCAGCTACTCGGGAGGCTGAGGCAAGAGAATCACCTAAGCCCAGGAGTTGAAGGTTGCTGTGAGCAGTGTGACGCCACTCTACCGAGGGCGATGAAGTGAGACTCTGTCTCTACAAAAAAAAAAAAAAAAGAAAGAAAAAGATTTGCAGAAAATAGGGAAATGGCCAGTTTAGGGTGTCTGCTACACATGCAGTAAATGCAGAAGGGGGAAGTATCCTTCTCTCTGTGTATTTAACATCTTTACTGTAGACCACACTTTGAGAATTTGTCAAACTCTGCAAGTTTCTCTTGCAGTGGGTCATTTCTCTGCCAAAAGAAGTGTATCAGAAATATAGATAAATATCTAAATCTATAAAGCAAACATTAAGAAATCTGAAGGGAAACATAGATCGTAGCACAATAATAGTGGGGATTTTAATACTCCAGTTTCAACAATAGATGTCTAGGCAAAAAATCAACAAGGAAATATTGAACCTGAACTACACTTGAATCCAAATGGACCTAACAGACATACACAAAACATCCCACCCAATAACAAGTACACACAGAATATTCTCTAGGACAAACCATGTGTTGCCACAAAACAATTTTTAACAAATTTAAGAACATCAAAATCATATCAAGTATCATTTTTTACTACAATGGTATGGAACTAGGAATCGATAACAGCAGGAATCATGAAAAATTAACCAATACGTGCAATTAAACAATATACTTCTGAATAACTATTTGGTCAAAAAAGAAATGAAAAGTGAAATTTTAAAATATCTTGAGACCAATGAAAGTGAAAACACAACATACCAAAACCAATGGGATGTAGCAAAAGCAGTTCTAAGAGGAAAGTCTATAGCAGTAAATGTCTACATCAAAAAAATAAAAATATCAAATAAGCAACCTAAATTTATAACTCAAGAATCTAGAAAAAGAAGAATAAACTAAGTCCAATGTCAATAGACAGAAGGAACAAAGATCAAAGCAAAAACAAAGAACATAGAGACTTGAAAAACAATACAAAAGATCAACAAAACTAAGAACTTTGTGAACAGCAAGAAAAGGTGGCAAACCCTTATCTAGACTAAGAAAAAAAGTTGAAGTGTGATGAAGACACCCAAATACATAAATGTTTCTGTGAGAAGAACTGGACTGCCTAGCTACCAAGAAGGGGAAGAGAAAACTGGTCCAGAGCCAAGTCCTTTTCTAATCCTGGCTTAGATAGAGGAAGAGAAAGGAGTGATGTGCCCCTGAAGGGGGTTTCTCCCACTAAAAAATGTGGCTCTGCTAGTGTTCTGCATTCTGACCACATCATTTTAGTATGATTTCCTCTTGGAAGGGAAATAAGTCAGCATTAGGCATTGCCTCCAAGGCTGGGAAGATATTTCTTCCTAGAAGGAGCTTTCTAAATTGTTGGGTGGGATGAATGATGTTTCTTCTGATACTATTAGAACAGGGCAAGTGTTAGGACTGTCTAGGGACATTATTTTGCATCAACATTCTGGGAAAATGTGACCTCAAACAGCAGATCAACTCTATTTATTTTGCCCCAGCAAAGTAACCAACAAATTCTATCTGGACTTGTGCTACAGAAATTTATTGAAAAATATCTGCAACATAAGGGTCTTCACTTCCAAATTACTCAGAGCTTAGAGGCTTTTACTTATTGTACGACTCTAAGCAAATCACTTTCCTTCCCCCTGCCTCAGTTTTCTCATCTACACACTGGGAGGGTAGGATTGGCTGGAACTTGAGGTTTTTTTGAAGGCCTCAGACCTTGAAAAGCAAAGATATTTATATATAAAAGTGGATTCTGGCATCATTTGTTTAAAAGTAACACTTGTATACTACCTTGTTTTACAATCAACATAAGGCTATTTAGTTTTTAAGCTCAACAAGGGAGACACTGTGTCTTAAAATTATATATAGCACCTTATAGTCAGAAGATCCGGGATAAATGTCTAGTAATGGTGCTAATTGGGATGAAGTCACTCTCACTCAAGAGTTCAGTAAAGTAGTAAGACTTGGTCAATAAATTAAATATGTAAAGTATTCCTACACTCCACAAAAACACATGGCAAAATTTAATGTATTTGAGTCTACAGAAACATTCTAATAATATTCTGTGTCCAGCTTAGCTTTTAGCTTACCAGATAGGTAGAAATGCTCTTTCCGCTCATTTTCTCTTTCTTCAAAGAGCGCATTACTCTCCTGGCTCTCCTGGCCCAGCATAAGCTGTTTCTTCAGTATGTCCTTGATTCTAGTGTCCTTTTTCCCTCTACTGCTAGCATAGCTGCATGCTATAATGAACAGGCTTCAGATCAAAAGATCTAGGTGCAGGTTCTACTTAATAGGTGTGCGATCTGAGTAAATGATTTACCTCACCTGAAATAAGGATAATAGCTATAATTACCTTCCAGGATCATTGTGAAAATTATTTTTATTTATTTATACCATATGCTCTTTCAGAAAGGAGTTAAGATAGCTGATATAAATACATAAGAATATAAGATGGTATAAGAAATGGGACTTAAAAAAGACAGGAAAAAACATGTCACTTGGGATAGAAAATGGAATTGAGGGGCAGCGCCTGTGGCTCAAAGGAGTAGGGCACCGGCCCCATATGCCAGAGGTGGCAGGTTCAAACCCAGCCCTGGCCAAAAACTGCAAAAAAAAAAAAAAAAGAAAGAAAGAAAGAAAGAAAGAAAAAGAAGAAGAAGAAAATGGAATTGAGAATAAAGCTAACATAGCTCGTCTCATAAAGACAAAAATATATGCTGCAGGGAAGCCACAAGATGGACAGTTGTCAATAGTAAGTGACCTAATGGGCAGAAGAGTACCCGGTAAGGTGTCAAGCACTACACAAGTGTTATTTGTTTTTGAGGGAAAAGCCCACGCTTTGGAATCATACCAACCCCAGGTGACCTCTGGCTCTATGTTTTACTTAAATATCCTCTCAGAATCCCACATTCTCCCATCTGCATGTTGAAGAGAGTAAATCCTACTTCCCTGGGATGGGAGACAAGAAGTGCCCCTTAAGTGGTTGGCATTCGCCAAGTGTCGTCTTCCTTCCCGTCTTTTCTGCTCTCTCTGCATCCTCCCTTCAATATTTCCTTCCCACTTACTTCAGGTAGTGAACACTCCCGTGAGGAACTCGTGTTCACTACATTACCCTCTATTGATCACTCTTTTGCTTACAGCAGTTACTAACAACACCATAGCCATATCAACCTCAGAGCATACAACCGGTATTTGCTTTAAAAAAAAATTTTCCTCTCATGGTGTCAACACGATAACAAAATCGAAAAGTACCTTTAAAGACTTGCCCTGAAACACTCCAAGCCATTAACGTCACATGCAATATAGCAGAGTTGATTTCTTGACAGAAGGTTAATTAGCTCTCTCCCATAGGATGGCATTGCCATAATTAAACCAATAACAACAAGGAAAAAACAACCCTGGGCAACTTCAGACGTTCTGACAATAATGAGAAATAGCAATGGGCACTGCGTACCAAGGCTGTTTTCTAGTCTCTGTTGCTTAATCACCATCGGCACAAGAAAGCAAGTCCTCCCGCATCACATACCATCTAGTCCCCGAGAGAGCCCTGTTTTCAACAGAAGGCAGGCATTTCGGCTGTAAGCTAGACCTTCCCTTGCAATCTCTTGGTAAGTGAAAGCAAGACGCTCCAAATATGGATGAGACACTGTTCTGTCTTTTCCCCTGGTAATGATATGATTAATAACATCTCTTCTGTGACCTAATGAGAGCCAAATTCATGCATATTCATATCCAGCCTGGGACAGGGAAGGCAGGAGAGAAGGCTGTGTCCATTAGGACAGAACCTGCAGAGGCAGGTTCCCCTAAAAAGGGAACAATAAACAAGATCTACACACAGGCTGTTGTTCTGAGCATTCACCAACACCCTCGGAAATGTCTAGAGGGCGCATTTTTCTCTCTGCTGTTCACGCATGTGAGAATCTAGAGTTTCCCAGGCACACTTTGGTCAAAACCCTGGAGAAGGCAGGGAAGGGGTATTAGGCTGCTTGACTCACTGGGATAGCCTTAGAAAAGGTTTTGGGGTTCCAGATTCAGAGAAGAACTCCAGCAAAACAATGTGGGAACACATAGCCGTACACTACCACTCCAGGAAGCAGGAAAGCAGATGTGTACCACTGGAGTCCAACATTTCAAAATGAAGATAAAGAACTTAACCTCCCAGGATATAAAAAGAGCTAAGTTGGGTAAGTTAGTGATAACACAGTCCTCCACCTGGTTTATACTCCAGACTCATTTGGGCTTAGGGTGAACTGTGGTCCTTAATGCAAACACCACTATCTCACATCAAGGCTCAGCTGGATATCTGGGACCCATGGCTCAAAGCAGCCAAGAAAAATAGAACCCAAAAAAGAGGGCTGCTCAGAAGATGTTCAAACTTCTCAGAATCTCTGAGTTCCGTGGCACTGTCTGTCTTTCTTTTTCCATGTCTCTTGCCATGACTTTGAAAGGTTACTAGCATTAACAGATCCTAAGACTATGATCCTCCAACAGAAACATGGGTGCCGAATATGCAGAAGCAAACAGGGAAACCTAAACCAAACCTGGCTCCAAGGGGATTTATCCTCCCTATCAATTCCCTGGGCTCAGCCTTGTTTTCAAAGTAGCACACAAGCAATGTTTGCCAAGCAAGTAGAAGACTGTGCTTGGAGGAAACAAGTTTGTAAGTAGTGATGGTTTCCTCAAAGGTCTAGGACATTTACAGACATAACCAGATGACATTGTCATCAGCTATGTTTGGAACATATCTTTAGTGTCACTGAGAAGTCAAAAATTGATGTCATTTCCATATGGTCCCTTACACGTGATATTCAAAAAAGTTCACCTGCTTGGAAATAATTTTAAGAATCTCCTTTGAAATTTGATTCAAGACAAGATGTCAGGATGCTTCTACAAAGCTTTAGAGTTCTGAGGCAATTAAAATGCATCCTCAGTTAACCCTGGATAGTTTACTGGAAATTTCAATTCTTATGCAGTCAGAAACATAAATTATTAAATTCAAGACACTGGGACACTGTGGGACAACAAACTTTCACTGTTCTTGAGCAGATTAAAATCTAGATGAAAAAGTGAGTGTTACAAAACAGATGGCCTCAATATGAACCAGGATGTGATAAATGCCACAGGGTACTACAGAAAGTAAGTGGTAGTCTTGTCTAGACATAAAAAAACAGGAATCAAACAAAACCAAAAGACCTAGTATTCCATCCTTAAATAACATTAAACTCCTTCTATATACATAGGAACATATATTCTCTTGTTTTTTATTCATTGGGTACTGATCAATACATATTTCAAATCAATAATTCATTTTGTAGGCTAATACTATCACTCACTCAAGTAGCTACAGCTGTAAATTCAACAACATGACTAGACCAGTTATGAATGAGATGCTCTGGTGGTATCATAACACTAGAAAACAAAACCAGTCCTCAAGACATAAATGTTTGACATTATAATAATTTTAATCTTGCTATCTTACATTTAACTGATAGTGCTCATGGGAGAAATACCACATACTCTAAATGGAAAGTTCATTGATTGAATCTAACCTCAAAGTTTAAAAATACACAACATTGGGCAGCTCCTGTGACTTAGTGAGTAGGTCACCGGCTCCATATACTGAGGGTGGCGGGTTCAAACCCAGCCCTGGCCAAACTGCAACAACAACACACACACAAAAAAAAAAAAATAGCCAGGTGTGGCGGACACCTGGAGTCCCAGCTACTCAGGAGGCTGAGGGAAAAGAATCACCTAAGCTCAAGGGCTGGAGGTTGCTGTGATCTGTAATGCCACAACACTCTACCAAGGGCAACAAAATGAAACAAGAAAAGGAGAGGAGAGGAGAGGAGAAGAGAGGAGAAGAGAGGAGAAGAGAGGAGAACAGAGGAGAGGAGAGGAGAGGAGGGGAAGGGAGGGGAGGAGAGGAGAGGGGAAAGGGAAGGGAAGGGAAGGGAAGAGAAGGGAAGGGAAGAGAAGGGAAGGGAGAGAGAGAGAGAGAGAGGGAGGCAGGGAAGGACAGAACTAAAGGAAAGAAAGAACGAACGAAAGAACGAACGAACGAACGAACGAAAAAAAGAAAAAGAAAACATACCATCAAGATAAAAACTGTAGTTTGGACCTAAACCAAAGACCATTTAAAACTCAATTTAGTACTTCATGAGTATTTGTTGGTGACTGAGAAAACAAAATTTCCATTCACATAACATTTTATCATTCAGTTTTCCCACAGCCAATTACTTATTCCTGTACTAACACATCATGGGTAGGGATGGGTATAGATTCCAGTGCTCCTGAATAAGTGATCAAGGGGTACTCCACATGCCACCAAAGCTGAATACTTGGAACACACATGTCTCAACACGTGTGCTGAGCTTTACACCTGTCATGATCCCTGCCATAGCATTTGTGCTAATTTCAATAAAATCACTACCAAAGGACATTTAAATGGTGAGTCATCTTTCCTTCATTCTTCCACCTTCAAAGTTCTTGCTATTTACCTTGAGAAAGGGAATTTATTCACACCTCAGAGTTTGATCAAACTAAGTAGATGATTTTAGATCTTGGATAGGTCCCTTTTCACTAACTTAGAATATAAAAAACAGGTTGGCCAGGCATAGTGGCTCATGACTGTAATCTAAGCACTTTGAGAGGTAGAGGTAGGAGGATTGCTTGAGCCCAGGAATTCAAGCCCAGCCTGGGCAACATAGCAAGACCCCTTTCTCTACCCAAAATAAGGTCATATGTATTTACCTATTCTAATTAAATGATTCCAAGCTTCCTTATCAAGGTGAGCATCTGTATTCTCCTTTCTATGACAAGTCCAATATCCCAGGAAGGCTGACTCACAGGGAATCAGTCCTGGTGATGTCTTATGGCAAGAAAAATGCAAAATCAATTATGGAAGTGGTTCTGCCTATTATCACAGCCAGAACCACTACTTGGTGTTATTGAAATTTGATCTAACAGCTTAGCACAATCATTGCCAACTGCTGGGAAAAGTGCAATGAAACTATGCGTGTCCCTCCCTCTTGCTGGGATTGGGCAACCCAACAGCTTTATACAGTGCTGCTTTGCTGAATAAAGAGCTGGAGGAACTGTGGCCACCTGGGTATATGCCCACCTGCACTGGGCTCAGTGTATGCTGCTCAGGCCACCTGGGCATACAACCCCCTACACTGGGCTCAGTGTGTGCTCCTCAGGCCACCTAGGCCTACGCCCCCCTGCACTGGGCTCAGTGGGTGCTTCCCGGGGCCCACCTACTCCCCACAGGCCTCAGACACATACTTCCTGTCTTACTTCCTATCCCAGAAGCCCTAGCAATGGCTCAAGATGTTCCCATAATTGGAAAGCTGACACTTCTGCTGGCACTGGTGCTACTGCCACCCTTGTCCCCAACACAGACCAACAGACCATCACTGGCAAGAAGAAACCCCTGCACAGCTGGCCCCACAGAGGCTCTGGCTTCTCCAGTCACTTCCCAGACTGACAGCTACACAACCCAGAAGTGTTGGGGCCCAGGTAGTTCGGGGTCACTGTTCACGAGGCCTCTGTGAGGACACCAGTGACCGAGGAGTCAGCTATGAAGCTGTGGTCCATGCAGTAGCACATCCCCTTGTATTTCCTCTCCCTCCTTCCCTGACTCATCTTTTTTCTCCTCTCTCTTGCTTCCCTGGGACAGTGTACCCTCCATAAAGTATAGGAAAGCACGTGGGCTTTTGCCTCAGGCTGTTTTCTAGGGAACCTGGCCTAAGACTACATCTCTGTTGATCAAAGTGAAGAGCTCCAGATTTCAGGCAAATGGAAACAATCTCTCTCCTCGTATGCCACATGCAGCTCTACCTAATCGATATCATTGTAGCCTAGGCTCTTGATGCTACTGCAGCCATCTACACTGTGCTTCCAGCATACAATAGGCACATAACACACACACAGTGTCACATTACTCCAAAGAAAATACCACACCTGCACCCCAGTGACAGAGAGCTTGGACAGAGGAGTTTCAGTCCTTAACCATGCTGTGTTCAGGTTCAGAAGCCCCCAAATCCCCAACCCTATGGCACTGGTGTCACTTTGAGAGTAGTGGAGAAAGTATCTCCCTCTTCCAGTATGAAGAGCCACCTTATTTCCTGCCTCAACAAGGACTGATATTTGTTTCAGGGAAAAGCTCAGCTTATTACAGGAAGTTATGAGAAAATCATAACTGTTCAGAAGTCTGCTTGAATTAAGCAATTAAATTCCTTGTATGTCTCTCTATTCTGTGGTGTGTCACCATGGGTCATTACAAAATGAGTCATGCCAGGAGATACTATTCTCCTCTCACTGTTATTTTGCCAGAATAGGGCCTACTAGGAGAACATTGTTATTATTTTAAACTATTAATTAAGGGGTACAAGTGTTTTTATCACATGACTATCTTATCTAAAGCTTCACTCACGGCTTTTGGTGTGGCCATCCCTGGAATAGTGTTCATGTACCCAATAGGTAAGTTTTTATCCTATGCCCACCCTCCTGCCCTCTTCCTTTCTTGGTTTCTCACATCCCTTATATCACTGTGTGCCTGTGTTCACCATCTATGAGTTCCCACTTAGTAGTGAGAACAGTGTGTGGCTTCCCATTCCTGCAATGGTTCACTTAGGATAATGGTCTCCAGTTTACTCCACGTTGCTGCAAATGATGTGGCTAAGTATTACTCCATAAATACCACTTTTTCCTTATCAACTCATGAATTGAAGG
>CAUYRH010050485.1:0-38655 GCA_963574655.1 Perodicticus potto | reverse complement strand
AGGGCCGCCAAACAACAATGACGGCTACAACCCAAAAATGGCCGGGCGTTGTGGCGGGCGCCTGTAGTCCCAGCTACTTGAGAGGCAGAGGCAGGAGACTCGCTTGAGCCCAGGAGTTGGAGGTTGCTGTGAGCTGTGATGCCACAGTACTCTACCTAGGGTGACAGCTTGAGGCTGTGTCTCAAACAAAAAAAAAAAAAAAGAAATGACAATGACAAAGTAATAATCATCAAAACGTGTGCCTTATAATTTCTTTCTGCTTTACTCCCTTTCCCCAAGCTCTAGAATTCCAGACTTTGGTGCTAAAGTCTAGGTTTAGCCAGGAGACTCAGATTCTTTCATTTGTTTTGAAATGTAAAATGTACTCATACCTGATTTTTGAAGGAGTACAGAAAGATAATGTAACTGCACAAAAGTAATTTTAAAAAGCAAAAAAGCAGGACAACATTATGGCAAGAATGCTTTGGGGTATGGTTGCTAGAGTATGAAAAAGTACCTGGAATCCGAAACTATTGTATCATGATCTTTATCCAATCCTAGTCAAGCGGCCCCCTGGCCCCCACCCCGCATTGAAATGCCAGCTTTAAATCAAACTTCAAAATCTCAGTGAAATTCGATCCTGCAATCTCAAACAAATCTCCATTGTAGGGGAAGCAAAATTTTAATTTCATCCATTTACAGTTTTTCAACTGGGCCTGAGAACTGAATTGGCATGAGAAACATTAATCAGAGAAGAACATACACATCGATATAATGTAAGTTTACATGACAGGAAGCCCTAATGAGGAAAGGAAGACTCAATTAGAATTGAACACTTAGGAGTGGGAAATTGTGAAAATGTGACAAGCCAAAGGGGCTTGAGCTAGGGTAGTTAGCTGGGTAGAGAAGTGGCTAGGAATACGGGGCTTAGTGTAAGTTTGTGCAAATTTCCCTTGGCCTCGACTTGCTGTCCATGATAAGAATGATACTTTCTCATTTCACATAAGGATTTCGTCTGCGTGAAGGTCAGAGTGATCTTGTACCTATAATTTTTCAAGTGCCTTGAAGTCAAAATACGGCATATTTTGGGGTGGCATATTCTTAACTCCTTCCCCAGGAATACTCTAAACTTTTAGCTCTTTTATGGCTTTACACTCTCTCTTCCACCCCCCAGATTTTCTTGTTGGTTTTCTGGGGATTTTCCTAATCTAGTTAAGGAAGAGAAGGCAAGGTTGTCCCCTGGGACTGTGCCCAGGCTTGTCAGGTCTGCTTGTCCACTCTTGGGTAGGTTAGAATTGTTTCCAAAGGGGCTGCAAGCCCTGGCATTTCTCCCAGTCATCGACAAGATTCAGACAGTCCATGACTGAGTGGCTGGTTCAGACTGTGGCAGGGGGTGGACACTTCTGCCCGGGACCAGGAAAAACAACACCTAGCATAGTTCCTGTGCCTACAAATGTTCCTTTTTTCCCCCTCCTTTTCCTGTTCCCCTGTGACACGGCAGCATATTTGGAGTATTTGCACTGTTGTGTCCTTTCTCCACACCCCCACATTCCACTCCAGTGTACCAAGGACAGGCTCGTTCTGCTCAGCCATCATCTCCCACCAGGTTCCCACTTGCTCCAGTAGCATCCTGCCCTCCTCTCAGGCTGGCAGGTGCAGAGGGATCAAAAGAGACAAATGGAATGATACATAAGGAAGACACAGATTAAGTTGCAAAGACTGGAATGTTAGAAAATATTAATAGAATGATTGTGGAGCTGAAGGAAGGGATGTGTTTAGCAGCTCAGGCTAGGTTCAAGCCTGCCAGCCCCTGTGCAGGCGGCTCACGCTCATGATCCCAGCACAGTGTGGTCAGAAGCAGGTGGATCATGCCCATGATCCCAGCAGAGTGTGGTGAGAAGCAGGTGGATCACGCCGGTGATCCCAGCACAGTGTGGTCAGAAGCGGGTGGATCACGCCCATGATCCCAGCACAGTGTGGTCAGAAACCGGGGGCGAGGGGGATCACGCCCATAATCCCAGCGCAGTGTGGTCGGGTGCGGGTGGCTGATGCCTGTAATCCCAGCACTCCGGGAGGATTGTTTGAGTTCAGGAGTTCAAGTCCAGCCTGAGCAATAGCAAGACCCTGTCTCTATCAAAAATAGAAAAATAGCTGGGCATTGTAGCAGGTGCCTGTAGCCCCAGCTACTTAAGGGGCTGGGGTAGGGGGATTGTTTGAGCCCTGGAGTTTAAGGTTGCTGTGAGCTATGATGACACTACTGCACTTTAGCCTGGGCAACAGACCAAGACTCTGCTTAAAAAAAAAAAAAAAAATAGTACAGGTGCCCACCTTCAATGTTCCCTGGACCCACGGTCCCATTGGAGATGGTTTGTAGGTGTAGGAGTGTGGGTGGCATGCTGAGGTTGGAGCCCAGGCTTTGTTTGCAGAACTGCCCCTGGTCAGTCAAAGCATCCGACTGGTTTAGATGCTATCGACCCCTCCCCATCATCCAGCGCTGAGCTAGTCTGTTTTTCCTGCCAGAGTCTGCCCAGTGCCTTAGCTCGTTTAACCTTCACAATCAGCATTTGAGTCAGTGTTCTGGGTCCTCTTTCACAGATGAGGAGTCGGAAGGCTAATGAGATTAATGACATCTTAGTGGCAGACTCAGGACTTAAATTCAGAACGACTGGCTTTCAATTCCAAACCTGTATGATGCACACAAAGGTAAGGCAGGAGGGTGACATGGAGGCCGTCGATTCGGGGCAGTCAGGTGGCAAGGATAGAGAAGAGGGGACATCAGGAAGTGGCTCACAACTACTCACCATGCCTCGAGTTGATACCTACAAGGCACTCAAATCTTGAAAAGCTGGCTCCAGAGTCCCGTGTTATTAACATAATAAACTTTCAAGAAAACAGCCCACCTGCAAGGTGACCTTCAGAGATTATGTGGCCTATCCCCTGTCTGTGACTAGAAACCAGGCCCAAAGCAGGTTCACCAGAAGCTCAACACTGTTCAACCAAAGCATGGTGAACAGACTGCACAGTTCTTGCCAACATCAGAATTAATTTGGTAAATCTTGGAGACTGCTTTCCTTCACATGTTTACCTAAAGCCTCCATCTGCCGCTATGGATAGATGGATAAGAAGTTCAGCATCATTTAAGACACATAATTTTGCACTTGGCTATATATAGGATTATACTGTTGTACCAGTAGACACTTTAATCTGGGTTAAATTTAATTTTGCTCTTGGACGTGTGTGTGTGTGTGTGTGTGTGTGTGTGTGTGTGTGTGTGTGTGTGTGTATGTGTTAAGTATTTTCTCTTCCTGTGGACATCTTTCGAAGTGCAAGTTGCTTAAACATATAAAGACTTATTTTTCTCATATAATAAGAATTCAAAGTGAGTGCTTATTGCTGGTGGTTCAGTGGTATGAGGATTTGGGGCTGAGGTCTGTGATAGTCTCTTGGTCTCTTCCTCATGATTCTAAGGTGGCTGCTACAACTCTAGCCATCATGTGGGAGTTCCAGGCACAAAAGTGGAAGGAGAGAAGAAAGAACAAAATGGCATACCTCTTACCTGAATCATCCTCCTTGAAAAAACTTTCCACATAGTCCACATTATCTATCAATGACTGCTCCTCTACAATGGAAATTGGGGGAAGAGTCTTTCAGAGAGATATGTTTCTGCTACCAACAATATGGGGGTTCTTAGTACAGAAAAAAGGATGCATGTTGGGAGGCAACTGGCTGTCTACCAGAGCCACATATAAAATCCTTGCCAGAGCCATGTATAAAAGTTTGTTCCTGAATTTCATCTAACTGATCTCTGTCTATTCTGGTGCCAAACATAATTTGTTGGAAAATAAGAAGAGTCTGGAATTTACTTTCACTTTGAATATGGTTCTTTATAAGTTTGCTCAGGCATTCAGTAAGCTAAACAATCCTTTTACTTTTTTATTAACCATAAGTAAAACCTCCATGTGGGGACCTGTTATCAATTATAACCATTGCTAGAGTGATGCATCCTTGCAGGAGCCACCAGCCAGAGAGCTTCCTGGAGGCATTTCTAGATCTGACTTTAGTAGGATGGCAGAATTTTCCCAAGCACTGCAGACTTCTCTTTCTTCCACCTCTTTAACTTAATTTTGAACTCCTAAGTCGTCTTCTTTTTCTTCTTTTTTTTTTTGAGTATTTTTTTTTTAATTTTTGAAAATTAATACGAGTGTACGATGTTTAGGTTACATTGTTCTCACTTCCAGGGCAAAGTTTCATTGGTAGAAGAGCCCCTCACCCAGGGAGCGAGTTATACCCTCACAATGTGCACATGAGGTGAGACCCTACCTCATGCCCTTCTTCCTCTGCCAAATGTCCTCCCTTCCCTTTACCCCTGCACTAGACTATTTTAGTGTTTTATTCTTATGAGCATGTAATTGTTTATGCATTGATTTCATATTAGTATGGAGTACATTGGATATTTATTTTTCCATTCTTGCAATACTTTACTAAGAAGAATGTATTTCAACTCCATCCAGGTAAATGTAAAAGATGTAAATTCATCTTTTTTAATGGCTGCATAATATTCCGTGGTATACATATACCGCAGTTTGTTCATCCATTCGTGGATTGATGGGCACTTAGGTTGCTTCCACGACTTGCCAATTATGAATTGAGCCACAATAAACATTCTGGTGCAAATGTCTTTGTGGTAAAATGTTTTTTGTTCTTCTGGGTAGATACCTAGTAATGGGATTGCAGGATCAAATGGAAGGTCTACTTTTAGACCTTTCAGGATTCTCCATACCTGGGTCTTCATTTTATAGTGCCTATGTGCATACAACATCTGAAGACAATATGTGCATTTTAAACCAAGAAACACAGATGTTGAGTTAAATGGTGAAGCCCTGCAAGAGTTGCCAGTCTGGAATTCTTTAGTGGAAGCACAGAAGACATCAAAATCTGGCTGAGCGCTCCACCAGCTGGCAGAATCCAGAGAACAAACAAGCAAGCTCTTCTGATGACTTATAAGGGTGTCTAATCCATTCATGAAGAGTGTGACCTGGCCTTGAGCCGTTTCCGATTTCAGTACCCTTGATTCATACCTGTTTACTCCCAGGATGCCTCTGTGATGTGGTTATTTATGGGCATTAGATATTATACTTTAAATACAAACATAGAAATCAGTTATCCATACCTCTCTAACCAGCTACAAAACCTTTGAAGAACTGATTTTGGCCAGAATAAGATACGGAGTTAGCCATATAATATCAAGATAAATGCTTCCAGAAAATTCCAGGGGTTGGGAGGGAATCATACCAGATAGACCTGGGATAGGGAAAGTTATTTTCTTTCTATTATTATAAAGGTATTTTCAAAAATAGACATAAAAATTTTTCAGTTTAATTTTTCTACTTTATAGGGAAAAAAACCAAAATACAGGATATCACAAAAGTCACTCCGAAAAGTCACTAAACCTAGGGAAAATGGGAAATTATAGCTAAATGTACCTTTATTTACAAATATTTATTATAAAATTTTACAAAATATTTACAAAATATTCTCTATGTGTTGGTCACCTCTTTATAAAATTTTGTAATCTTCAGATTGCATATGAAACCAGCACATTGTACCCCTTGATTGCACTAATGTTGTATTCAGCTATGATTTAATAAAAAAATAAATAAATAAATAAAATTTTGTAATGAATTTTTTTTTTGTAAATAAAGACAAATTCTCATTTTCCCTCTGTATGACAGCTTTAGGGGTGACCTTTGGGATACCCTGTATTCTCAATGCACATTTTTAATTTAGGACAGGAAACATGGCTGGGTGTGGTGGCTCACGCCTGTACTCCCAGTGCTGTGGGGAGGCCGAGGTGGGTGGATTTCCTGAGCTCAGAGGTTCGAGACCAGCGTGAACCAGAGTGAGCCAGAGTAAGACTCTATCTCTACAAAAAAAAAAAAAAAAAAAAAAAGCCGGGCATTGTGGCTGGCGCCTGTAATCCCTGCTACTTGGGAGGCAAAGGGCAAGAGAATCACTAAAGGAAGAAAGGGTGAAAAAAAAAAAAGAAAAAATTAGAACAGGAAACATAAAATATATTTTAGTTTTATGTTGTGTCCAGCTAAGTGAGAAGGGCAGAAAAGAAAAGGGAAATCCAAGACAGAATGAAAATTCTTTGTTTAAAAAACTTGAGAGGTAAAGACATAACACATTAGATTTTTGTAATCTTTATGTCTAGAAAGGGGTAAGCATTTCGTGTCAGCTGTTTACATTAGACTAAAATTTGAGGGCATAAATATTTTTGAAATTCACCCTTCTAATTTTTTTTTTAAATTTTATGTAGAGAAGATCTCTTCATGTTTTCCTCCATGGTAAGGGTCTAAAACTGTTACAAAACAAAAACTTTTCATTCATTTTTATCCTTCCTGGACCTTTAGACTTCCTGCTACAGACTCCTTAGCTGTGTAGCTTTGTCCAGCTACATACGTACATGATGTTTGCCCAATGGGCCAGATCAATTAAAAGCCCAGAATCAAGTCACTATCTCCTAATTGGTGTGACCATAAAAACTGGCTGAATTCTGTACGTTTTTCCGCTACATTGCTGTAGCCCAGATTTCCAGTGACTACTTTATAAATACATCCTGATGTGGGTTGCTCATTTTCCATGCAGTTCGAGTGTAGCTCTAGTGTAGTTACTAGCTGGAAGAATTGTAATCTAGAGAGATGGTTGAGGGAGTGGTTTTTATGGTTGGAGTTTTCATTTAGGTCTCCAGTCTCAAAATCTTGCAGGTAATGTCCTTTATCGAAGGAAGGTGGTGACATGTGCACTTGTAAACTGGAGTAAACTGCCTAGAGAGAAAGCTCTCAGCTGTGGTATGTTCTCAACGGACCACAAGTAGAGCCCCTTCCGATGAGGGACATCCCGGGTCACTGAGCCGAGTCACTTTTTCTTGATCTGAGCAACAAGAGCACGGCAAAGGCGCTGTTGTGAGGTGTGTTTTGTGTATTCACGTTGCTGCAGAATCCTCAGTGCTGCTTTCTGGGTACATGGTCCTTAGAGATGACTTTGCAAAATAGAGATGCAAGAATGAGTCATTACAGTTTGCAATACCTAGAGAAGAATTGCCCCTAGAAGATAGTGAGCTTAGGGGAAAAGTTTATAGCTTTTGCAAAGCATGGAGTTATAGACACTTTTTAGCTGATGGTAACTCTGTATAGAACTGGTCATGTGTGCTGTTGGATGCCTTTTAAAGAAATTCTTTGGTTCCCCCCCCTTTGGCTCTCACTCTGTCACCTGGGCTAGAGTGCAGAGGTGTCATCATAGCTCACGGCAACCTCAAACTCCTGGGCTCAAGCGATCCTCCTGGGCTCAAGCGATCCTCCTGCCTCAGCCTCCCGAGACAGAGTCTTGCTCTTGGTCAGGCTGGATTTGGCTGTTAATCTTTCAAAAAATATTGAGCATACTGGTAATACAACAACTCTAAAATTTAACTGGAATAACTATCTTCCTGTCTCTCAAAATCCACAACAAGCTTATGTCTACGTAATTCTGAAACTTCAGGAATAATTTGCACTTCACACATTAACAAAAAAGAATGTTACCAAAGAGTGAAAAACAAATAATTAGAATGTCACAATGAAAGGAATAATGAATGTACGGTATTAGAATAATACTAACATCGACTCTTTCCCAGTTTTCCCAGTAAATCATTCCCCTTATGGAGGTCCTAGTACCTGGTATTCCATAGCAAAGTTGTCTTTCCCCCTGCAGCTCTTTCCCATGCACTATATCATAAGACTTTCACAGTTGCACTTGGGATAGAAAACCCAGTATCCAGTTTACACATGGGAAGTAAAGACCTTCCTAAGAGTAAGTGACTTGCTAGGGTCACTTGCATTTTTGATGACAGAGCCCAGACTAGAACTTGGGTCTTCTAACTTTGTCCCACTGAGCAACACCGTGTCCCAGGTACAGATGTCCTGGATGCTAGGACAGGCTTTCAACGACCTTGCCTTTCTCTCTAAAGACAGAATATAAACTTGCTACTATTGTGGCAAGTGCTCAGAAGAAAACAAGGAGTGTGATAGAAGAGAGATTTGGGAGCTGTTATCAGAGAGCACCTGAGAAAAGAGTATTTGTCCTAAAATTTGAGGGGCTGGTCAGGCCAGGGTCTAGACAACAGCAAGCACAAAGGGCCTTGTGCAAGGAAGAGGCCGTGATGTTCTTAGAACTTTTAGAAGGTTAGTGTTGCTTAGAGCGTAATGAGAGAGAAACAGGGTAATAAGAGAAACCTATAGAGCAGCGGTTCTCAACCTGTGGGTCACAACCCGTTTGTAACAATGAAAATACATCAGGGCATTAGGAAGGTTGAGAACCAACCTTCTATGGAGTAAGGCAGACGTGGGAACCACCCGGGCCTTTATGGCCATGGAAAGGGTTCTTATTTATCCTACATCAAGTGAAATCCCAGCGAAGGGCTTTAAGTATAAGGAGGGGGAGTGAGGTGATTTATATGTTTAAAAATCATTTTGGCTTCATTACAGAGAATGGATTAGAGGAAAGCAAGTGAATCCAGTTAGGTTATTTCATATTTAGGCAAAAGTTGACAACAGCTTGGATTAGTGTGGTTCCCATAGAGTTGGGTGGATCTGAAATACATTTGGATGTAGAACCAACAGGGTTCCACTACTTCCAAGAGATAGGAGAGACAGTCTTGAATTGTGGTTAATAGTGGTGTATGTAGCCTTTGAAATTGGAGAGTTGAAAATCCTGGCTCCTCCAATATACTGGCTATGTGAAGAAGGTAAGTTACTGATCCTCTGTGACTCAGTTTCTCAATCTGAAAAACAGAGATAATGATAGTACCTACCTCAAATGTACTGAACAGAATGAATAAGATAATGGAAATAACCCTGAGCATAGGTCATTAGGAAGGGACAGGGACGTCGTGCCTACGACTCTGGCAACATGAAGATTTTTGTTGACTTTGGCCATAGCAGTCTCAGTGGAAGGGGGTAGTGGAGCCAGGCTGGACCGAATGCCACTGTGAGGGGCCTGGACAGGGGGAGATGGGCATCTTTCCTCTGTCCGGTTCCTTGATGGGGAGCGAATGCATATTGCTATGGTCTGAAAGTGTCCCACCAAAATTCATGTGGTAAAATTTTATCACCAGGGTATTAGTATTAAGAAGTGGAGCCTTTAGGAGGTGATTGAATCAAGACAGTGGAACGCTCACAAATGAGATTAGTGACCTTGTAAGAAAGGTTTGGGGGAGCTCACCTCTCCCAGTTTTTGGTACTTCTGTCTTCCACCATGTGAAGACACAGCAACAGTGTGCCATCTTGGAAGCAGAGAGCCAGCCTTTACCAGACACCAAGTCTGTACCTTGATCTTGGACTTCCCAGCCTGCAGAACTGTAAGAAATAAATTTCTGTTCTTTATAAATTACTCAGTCTTGGGTATTTTTTATAGAACTGGGAATGAGCTAAGACACATATGCAAGGGGGAGAATGAGTTCCCAGCATCCCAGGAATTACATGGGATTAAATGATGGTTAGAAAAGAAGGTTTGGGGCTCAGTCACCTTTAAAGTCCTTTTCCATTTTAGGATTTTGTTTTTAAGCTTCTTTAGGAATTATGGGTTTATTTATTAATTAAGTATTGGTGGAGAAGACCTAGAAAAGTAAATTCTCCTGAATGTTTTCTGCCTTTAGAAAAGTATGTTTCTCTCTGTTAAGGATCGTTTACTTTGGGACAAGACTTGCTCCAGTACATTGTGAAATGACGCAGCTAAGACAGTACTTGTATAGTGAGGCTGTTAAAAAGCAAACCCAGCAAGTGTGTCTGTTAAAAACAGTCTTGAAGGACATACTGCCCACAGAATGTTATTGCCAGAGGATGGGTCACTGGTGAACTTTATTTTCGTCTTTAGACTTTTCTGACTTTTTGATTTTTTTTTTTTAATGGAAGTGGTTACTTTTATAAACAGAATAGAAAATTTCTTCCCTTGTTTTTCAGAAACTCTCCCTTCTTATTATTTGAGGATTATTTGTCCTCAATTTGTACTGTATTGGTGACCCAGTCATACCCTTCTTGTGTTTTGAGTAATCACTGTGTTTACCCGATCAAGGCGGATATAATTATTTACTTGCTTTTGCAATCTTCCTCCTAGAACAATGAAATTCTAAGGTCGTCTGGCAAGAAACTTGCCTTTCTGCTTCTATGCATGACTCTTGGGGTGCTGTGGGGGTGTCAGTGAAATACGTCTGGCTGAGTCATCCTCCCACCTAATGGTCTGACTCCAAAACACACTCTGGGTTTGGCAATGAACAAGTCCTCAAGAGAAGAATCAATGACTTCATTGAAACAAGGAGCTGCAGTAGAAGAATCTGAGCTTATTCAACTGGATCAGGGTTATGTTTTTAGTGAGTTCATCTTTATTTTAGTGTTCGTAAGCGACGATTCTTCTTTGTAAGACCAGAAAGAAACAAAATCCTGGCATTTCTAAATTAATAAATTCTTCACCTCCCATTTACAAACTGATACATAATTATACAAAGTTTAAGAACTTCAATGGCCCAAAGAGGAAATATTCTCTCCATGTGAAGACAGATTTCACCCAGAAAGTTTTCACAAATAATTAGTAATTCTCAGAGAGCCCAAATTGTGTCTCCGATAACTATAAGAACAAATGAATCAGTGAGTCGTCAGTGGGAGGATGTAAGATAAGAGTAGCTGATGGCAGAGTCCCTGATGATGAGCTTGCTTTCTTTTCCTTCAATCACTTCTGTTGGCTGGAGATTGTCTGATGTTCTCATCAGCTCACTGATTGCCCCAGCCTATGACTATAGGAGCAGCAGGTCATCCACCACCCAGCCATGCCTCCAGGCTTATTATTCTCAATGCAAATAAGCTCTTATGAAGTTCATTTCTGTTCCTGCTTTAGCCAGTTAGATAAGACCTTAGTAATGAGGAAATTTAGTAAGAACTAAAGCTATTGGCTGGGCACAATGGCTCATGCCTGTAATCCCAGCACTCTGAGAGGGGATTCTTGAGCTCAATAGTTTGAGACTAGCCTGAGCAAGAGCAAGACCCCGTCTCTACTAAAAAATAGAAAAACTAGCCAGGCATTGTGGCAGGTCCCTGTAGTCCTAGCTACTCAGGAGGCTGAAACAGGAGAATCGCTGCAGCCCAAGAGTTTGAGGTTGCTGTGAGCTGTGATACCAAGGCACTCTATCCAGGGTTGCAGAGTGAGACTCCGTCTCAAAAAAAAAAAACAAAGACAGTTGTGGGAAATATGGAGAACTTGTTTTTCATATGCCAAGAGACAGTGTTACATGGAGGGTTAGGAGTGCAAGTCTGGAGCAAGTTCAATTAAAACACTTTCTGAGTCTGTAACCTTAGGCAATTTCTTCATTGCTGTCTGGTGCCTCAGATTCCTCTCTTGTAAAAGGATAACAATAATACCTATTTCTTTGATCTGTTAATGGGGACTGAGTTATTACTAGAGTACTTAGAACAGTGCCCTGAGAGAACTCTTTATTGAGTGATTCTACATTAATAATGACATTAAATTAGTAAAGGACGTTACGTGGAGGCATTTCAGCACTAATTCTTTTTTTGGAACAGATTCACTCTGTTGCTGGGAGTGCGGTGGTATTAGCCTAGCTCACAGCAACCTCTAACTTCTGGGCTCAAGTGGTCCTCCTGCCTCAGCCTCTCAGGTAGCTGGGACTACAGGCATCTGCCACAACACCTGGATAGTGTTTCTGTTTTTAGTAGAGATGTGGTCTCACTCTTGTTCAGGCTGGTCTTGTACTCCTGAGCTCAAGCGATCTACCCACCTTGGCCTTACAGAGTGCTAGGATTACAGGCACGAGCCACTCCGCCTAGCCAGATACTAATTCTGGGAGAAATAGGAGGTAGGTTGAAACTTTGGGGAGAAATAGGACGTAGATTGAAAACTAGGACAGTAAGTCACAGGTCTGGGCAGAACTTTTAAAGAGGTGCTTTCCGTCACCGAGTCGTAGCAGCAGGGTGGCTTGAGAGCGAGGTGAGGGGGAAGAGGGTACAGATGAAGTTGAAGCCATAGCCTAGCATTTACCAGGTGTCACCTCCTTTAACCCGCCCGCCCCCTCCCCCCAGGCAGTTTCTATCATCGGCCCCAAGTCAGTCTGCCTGGTTTGCCTACAGGGACACAGAGGTGGAGACGTTGAGGGGCCTGTCTGGGTCCCGGTGTTAAGCCTTCCCCGAAGACTGTGTGGTTTCCTCATTTCCTGCTCAGCCCCCAAGCCAGGTCTCCGCTCTCAGCAGCTTTGTGACGTGGCCAGCCAGTGAGGGTAGCCATCTCCTTAACGGTGCAGCTGTCTCATGGACTATTTTCCTAAGAACACCTCCCCCCCAAAAACTCAGCCCCCCAAATTAGAGTCAGGCAAGCTGGGTACAGGGAAAGAAAAAGTAACTAAGAGGTGTGCTGAGCACCTCAGTCCTCCCAGAAGCTGGGGAAGAGATTGCCTCATTTTTAGACAAGAAAATTGGCCTTCCAGGGTGTCCAGCCCGCAGCCCGCAGGCCTCATGCAGATTATATGAGGGCTCTTTTGCTTTTCTGTGGTGGCACATAGCACAGAAGATTATGCACAGACCTTTTGTTGTTGTTGTTGTTCATCAGCTTTGGTTAGTGTTTGTGTATTTCCTGTGTGCCTCAAGACAACTCATTCATCCAACTCATTCATCCCGTGTGCAGCCGAGAAGAAAAAACCCTGGAAGAGTTTCTCCTGGGACTGCAGCCCAGTTCTGCAGCATCTCAAGCGCAGCCCCTTTTTCTCCTCTCTCCTCAGAGCCCCACAGCCTGTGTGAGTTACCAGCAGAAATGGCAGGCGTGCAATTCCGTCCGTAATCTAAACCGTACTCCGCGCCGTCCTCCCCAGTCTGCTTCCTCTCGATCTTGATTTATCATTCCCCTTCCTTCCCTGGGAAAGTACCGTACAGCTTTGACTGTCCTGGGTTTTTTAATTGCTGAGGTAAGAAGAGTTAGTCGAAGAGCTGCTAATGGCCCAGCCAGTTAGCCCTGACTTCGACTGTGCCCGCTTAGCTGGGGTGCATGTTGGTGCTCCTGCTGTTTCCTTAAAGGCTCTAACAATGCCTGGCAGAGTTGGGAAAAGAACGTGGTTTAGGGAAAAACGCTTTGTTCAGCATCCCTGTTTAGTGAGAAGGAGGCTTTCACTGAATTAGTATAGACCTTTTCTCACTTGAGCCGTAGCCACCTTACATCACTTTCTTTTTCAGTTCTAAAGTGATCACCACTGGGAACTTGCATCTTTGTGGCAATGAACACAGGTCAGACCTCCTTGTCTGCCTGAGCAGGTGGGAGGGGAAACACCCATTCTCTCACAGATGGGAAACTATTGGTAATATAAGCGTAAGACTACTTCCTGGCAGCAAAACTCCTGTCTGTTTCCTGCCCGTGGGCCTTTCAGAGGGAAAGTGCTGGATGGGGTTTTTGCAGAATGTGGCAGTGCTAGCCTAGTCTCCTAGGAACCACAGGACCAGAGTGATGGTTGGCCTTAGCCCTGCTAACTCTGCTCAGACCTGGCCAGGCCCCAGGAACTGGTCCCCCACCCCTCCAAGCCCAGGGCCTCTGGGGATTCGGCAGGCCTGGTGCAGGTGGCAGGAAATGGAGGCTGGTACTACAGCAAGGGCGCCTGCCCTACCCCACTTTCACCCCCTGCAGTCTCAGCCCCTGGGGCTGCACTGCTCCCCAGGGTGTTCTCTCCAGTGCTGGGAGGGGCCGAGGTGCAGAGGCTCTTTCTGGAGGAAAGTCAATGCCAGCCCAGGTCAGGGAGCTGTGGTCTTCTCTAACCTCCTGCCAGCTCTGCCCTCTCAACTAGTGCCCACCACAGCGGAGAAGAGGTCAATAGCTCCTTTTTGGGTTTCACAGACGCTCACACCAAATGACTCTGCACCTTACCACTTTTTACTTCTAATTTGGGGACACAAATGCTTTTCATTTAAAGGAATTTCTGGCCATGGTAAACAGGGGAAGGAGTTCTATTGTGACTTTGTCGGGGTGGTTTTAGAGGGCTGCTCCTTTCAATGGATATCAAGGTCTGACCCCCAAATGCACAAACTCACTCCCTAAAGATGTCTCAGGTAGAAGATAGGTCAGAAAAAGAGGTGCCTATGTACCACTGCCCTTCCCTCCTTCCTTTGAAATTCTGTCTCGTCCCTCCCTGGCTGGCGAAGCCCAGACATGGGGACCCAGGCCAATCCTAGAGAACTCACAGCATGCCTCCTGCCTCTCTCTTGCCCGGGTTCTCCGGGTGCCCTGCAACCTTTGCTCTCTGGGCAGGCAGCCATGGCCTCCTGCCCAGCTCAGACTCTCCAGGGTTCAGGCTGGATCAGGAAGGGCAGGGACCCGTGGGTGCAGAGCAACCTTGGAAACGGGTGACAGGACAGGGAGTTGACCTTTGTCTTTATGGGAATTGTGAAGATAATAGTTAAATGATAACGTTGTAAATGACATGACAACTCTGGGACACTCTGTACACCCCTAGAACAGGAGGTCTTTTCATTTTGCTGCTGGAGTTATCGGGAAGAACCGTTAACCTAATACTTATGAGAGATTCTATGGAATAATACGGTGAGAAAAGAAAAAGCAAAAATATGCTTTGGGTGAGACCCATTCTGATTCTGGCCATTTACGTAAACTTCTTCCTATTTATGGCTAATTGCCACGAATTAGGACTATACACACACATGTATGTAAAAATCTACTTGAGATTGATTAGTCTTCTGTGTCTTATTTTATCAGAAACCTAATTCTACACATACGCAATGCGTCCCCCTGTGCATCAGGGGCAGTTTTCCACAGCTTAATCAAACCAGGAAGGAACCTTGGCCTTGCCCCTGAGTAGGGGGGGGGCCCTATTCAGTGTTCTTAGGAGGAGCAGAAAGCCGACACCTGACAAGGGATCAAGGGCCCACTGGGAGTCCCTTCCCCTGGATGCTGATTCCACGGAGATGCTGTCTGGACCTGGCAGGGGGAATGGAGAAGGGGAATGGGTTCAGGGCATATGAATGAGGCAATCTGTTAATGTGGGCGTGCAGGAAGTGCTTGAGTTGGATAACTCTCAAGTTTCGAGTGTGGCTCTTGGGTGGATGGTGTCCCTGTGTACTGAGACAGACACTCAGTGAGGCAGGGATGTCGAATTTGGGTTTGGACTCATGGTGGTTGAGCGCCAGCAGGATATCCAGGTGAGGACGTCTATCAAGTACCTGGTGGTTCAGTTCTAAAGCTTGGGTGACGGGCGAAGGCTGGAGAAAGGCGTAGGAATACAGGAAGGTGGAATCCGGGGAGTGAGGTGTGTGTGTGTGAGAAGAGCAGGGCTGAAGACAGGACCCTGGGGCAGCCCACGGAGGAGAGACAAGATGTGGCCTGCGAGGGCAGGACTGTGCAGGACAGGTAGCAAGACTGGGCAGGACAGGTAGCGGTTGCAAACATGCCGTCCTTTAACCGAGAGCAATTTAAGTGGAAGTGGATGAGGAAAGTTGAAGGTCATTCCCAGGAGAAAGCTTTGCCAATTGGTATGTGTAGAAGAAATCTATAGAATTAAATTGGGCTCCAATTTCTTGGTAATTCTTTTGAATAAAATTGGATACAATGATTATATCTTCATTTAAGATTAATTGAGATGTGACAGGAAATTGCATATGGACTGCTCAGACTGCACCAGTTCTCAGAATTTGAACCTCCTGAAGTAGCCTAGTAACTCTGCCAGTGCTGCCATGTTTCAACCTTGAGCTAGAACTTCCTGGGCCTCTCTTCCTGCTGCTTTGGCTAAGAGCACCTATGCACTCCCCCTGCTTGACCTGTTTATATCTGAAAAAGTGATATAATTATGTTTTTAAAATGTAAATGATGCTGAAGGATTTTCAGTGATAAGTAAATTTTCCTACTCACCCAGACCCCAGTGCTCAGTTCCCTCTCACCACACCCCGCAAAGCAAGTCTTTTACCAGTGCTACGTGCATACCATCCCCCTTTGGAAATACTATAGCTGCGGACCAAACCCAGCCAGCTGCTTTTGTAAATAAAGTTTTATTGGAACACCTCTGCACCCACTCCTTTGCACGTCATCTGTGGCTGCTTTCACATTACAATGGCACAGCTGATAGCTGTGAAAGAGATAATATGGCCTGTAGAGCCATAGATGTTTACTACTTGTTCCTTTAAGAAAAAATTGAATGACATGTGCTCTCTGCAAGTATAAACACATGGAAACCTACTACACACAGTTCTGCCTTCTGTTTATTTCTACTTAATAGTATATCTTAGAGATTGTTCCCCACTGGCACACGCAGATTAGTCTCAGGGTTTTCTTCATGTAGTATGGATGTAATTTTAACAATACCCCGTTGAAGGGTATTTGAGACATTTTCTGTCTTTAGCATGAATACAAAACACTGCAAGGAATCTTCTTATGCACATCTTTGCTTTCCTATGACATCTTTATTTTATTTTATTTTTGAGAGAGTCTCACTCTGTAACCCTGAGTAAAATGCCATGGTGTCATAGCTCACAGCATCCTCAACTCCTGGGCTCAAGCGAACTTCTCGCCTCAGCCTCCCAAGTAACTGGAACTACAGGCATGCACCACTATGCCTGGCTACTTTTTCTATTTTTAATAGAGACAGGGTCTCGCTCTTGCTCAGGCTGGTCTTGAACTCCTGAGCTCAGACAATCCAAACCTCTGCCTCCCAGAGTGCTAGGTTTACAGGCGTGAGGCACCGAGCCCAGCCTTACCCCGGAGATCCTTGGTGTGAGGATGTTTCAAATCGACAGATATTGCCAAATTGCCACCCCAAGGTAGCTCTTACATCACCATCTACTAGTCAGTGAGATGCCCTTTTTATTTTAAGGGCTAGATTGCTAATTCCTATGAGGAAATGGGGACTAAGAATATGAAAACTAAGGGAAACGTTCATTTGACCCTACTCTTGTAATCTATGTAACATTTCACAATCTCTAATACCTACCACAGCTTCTTTGAGTGTCTACCCACTGCTTTTATTTCTGAAGATGGACCTCCCCGGGCTCTCTTCGCCTGAGACCAGAGTCTAATTCTAGATCTGAATGTAGAATCAAGAAAGTTGTTCCTTTTGGCCTCAGTTGAGTTCTTTGCATCTCTAAGGACCTCTTGATGACATCCACTCTCCAGACCTCTACCCAAACCAGAAAAATCCCTCCTCAAATATGCTTAGCAGAAATGCAGACAATACAAGACACATATTGACATTTTAGGAGGTTGCATTACCTTCCATTCTATTTGGTAATCAATCTCTCTTAAAAATTAGGTATGGTTAACACAGAATATCACAAAATGCCACGATTCTTCATACCCCTGTTACCTTATTTCTGGATTCTTTTAAAGGCAAAAGCTTGCTTTCATTCATCTTTGGGCCCAGCATTCTACCTGGCATATGGTAGGAACCGAATAAATTTTGGATAAACTAGTTTTTTCTTAACTTTTCAATTGAACTGTTTCTTTCTCCTCTTGCAGAATGAAGATATTCAAATGTTGTTTTAAATATCCCCTGCAGCAGAAAGTTTTCATCCTGTTTTTAACCCTATGGCTGTTCTCCTTGTTGAAGCTTCTAAACGTGAGAAGACTCCTCTTCCCTCAAAGAGACATTTACCTGGTCGAGTACTCCTTAAGTACCTCGCCATTTGTAAGAAACAGGTACACTCATGTTAAGGATGACATCAGGTATGAAGTTAACTGTTCTGGTATCTATGAACAGGAGCCTTTGGAGATTGGCAAGAGTCTGGAAATAAGAAGAAGAGACATCATTGACTTGGAGGATGATGATGTTGTGGCAATAACCAGTGACTGTGAGATTTACCAGACTCTAAGAAGGTACACTCAAAAGCTTGTTTCAAGGGAAGAGAAGAGCTTCCCAATAGCCTATTCTTTGGTTGTCCACAAAGATGCAATTATGGTCGAAAGGCTGATCCATGCTATATACAACCAGCACAATATTTACTGCATCCATTACGACCGTAAGGCACCTGACCCCTTCAAAGTTGCCATGAACAATTTAGCTAAGTGCTTCTCCAATATTTTCATTGCTTCCAAATTAGAGGCTGTGGACTACGCCCACATTTCCAGACTCCAGGCTGATTTAAATTGTTTGTCAGACCTTCTTAAGTCTTCGGTTCAGTGGAAATATGTAATCAATCTGTGTGGGCAAGATTTCCCCCTAAAGTCAAATTTTGAGTTAGTGTCAGAGTTGAAGAAACTCAATGGAGCCAATATGTTAGAGACTGTGAAACCCCCTCACAGTAAGATGGAAAGATTCACTTATCACCACGAACTCCGACAGGTGCCTTATGAGTATGTGAAGCTACCAATCAGGACAAACATCTCCAAGGAGGCGCCCCCTCATAACATCGAGGTATTTGTCGGCAGTGCTTATTTTGTTTTAAGTCAAGCATTTGTTAAATATATTTTCAACAACTCGCTCATCAAAGACTTTTTTGCCTGGTCGGAGGATACATACTCTCCTGATGAGCACTTTTGGGCTACCTTAATTCGAATCCCAGGAATACCTGGGGAGATCTCCAGATCAGCCGAGGATGTGTCGGATCTACAGAGTAAGACCCGCCTTGTCAAATGGAATTACTATGAAGGCTTTTTCTATCCCAGTTGTACAGGCTCTCACCTCCGAAGCGTGTGTATTTATGGAGCCGCAGAATTAAGGTGGCTTATTAGAGATGGACATTGGTTTGCTAATAAATTTGATTCTAAGGTGGACCCTATCTTGATTAAATGCTTGGCGGAAAAGCTTGAAGAACAACAGAGAGAGTGGATTACTTTGTCTTCAGAAAAGTTATTTATGGACAGAAATCTCACAATCACATCATTATAGTACAATTATAATGGAAATGAGCGGCCATCTGATAAATGGAGTCGTATGGGATTGTACACTATCCCATGCCTCATACCATTTGAATGTAATCTCGTGGTCTGAAAGGTGTCTAAAATTCCTTGCACACGGGAAAGCGATCTAGTCTTGATGATACTAGCTTTCAGTTGATTGGTTTTTTTAATGTCTGTTTTTGCTTGTAATCTCAGAAATATTGCTTGAGCACCTAGCCGAATGACAGGCACTTTTTATTTTTTATTTTTTTGAGACAGAACCTCAAGCTGTCACCCTGGATAGAGTGCTGTGGCATCACAGCTCACAGCAACCTTCAGTTCCTGGGCTCAAGCGAGTCTCTAGCCTCTGCCTCCCAAGTAGCTGGGACTACAGGCGCCCGCCACAACGCCCGGCCATTTTGCAGCCATCATTGTTGTTTGGCGGGCCCGGGCTGGATTCGAACCCGCCAGCTCAAGTGTACGTGGCTGGCGCCTTAGCCTGTTGAACCACAGGCGCCGAGCCGACAGGCACTTTTTAAAAGACTATGGCTGACCCTCATCACACGACAACCTTAAAGCCTTTAAGTTTTCCACGTAACAATCAGGATTTATTCTACTGAAGAAAGTTTTGGAGTATGTGGTAATCATATAAACTACCCATTTCAGAGTGGTGTTTAACTGCAGTGACCAACACTCCACTTGGCTCTTAATTTGGCTTCCCGGACATTTCTTAACCTTTAGAATTTTAGGAGGAGAGACTCCACTACCTCAGTAAAGCTCAAAGAATTGTCCAGTTTCTTGCTTGCAAAGCATAATTTGCCCTTTGGTGCATTATGTGTTGACTTCAGGGTTGTGGAAACTCTGTCAGTGGGGCATTATGGCATAGGAAAGTTAGGGAAGTTGGTGGAGTACATGGGCGGGGTGCACAGGTGAGAGGAACAGAGGGGTTTATTCAGCATTTTCATTGTGTTTCAAAATGGGGTCAAGAATGGACTTTTTAAAAAACATTCAACCGTTTGTTTAAAACACATTTACTCACCTGGTGCCCTGGCTTATGCCTGTAATCCTAGCACTATGGGAGGCTGAGGTGAGAGGATAGCTTGAGGCCAAAAGTTTGAGACTAGCCTAGCAAGACCTCCCCAATCCCTACAAAAAAATAGAAAAATTAGCTGGGTCCCAGCTACTCAGGAGGCTGAGGCAGAAGGATTGCTTGCGCCCAGGAGTTTGATGTTGCGGTGAGCTGTGATAATGCCACTGCACTCTAGCCCCAAGTGACAGAGTGAGACCCTGTCTCAGAAAATAATAATAAAATTTTTTAAAAAGGAACTCATTAAAAATAAAAGCTCATTAATAGTTCAAAGTGTTTCACCCCAGAACCTTAAATTCTCCTGGTTTATGCGTTATCAATATAGGTAAGTTCCTTAACAGTGGAACACTTCCTATGGAATTCGTAACATTTATTTTATGAAACTATCAAGCTAAGAGTCACTAAATTCTCTTGAAAAGGTTTTCTAAATTAATCATTACGGTCATTTCAAAGTTTTTCTTCTCCAGCAATTGTCCAACTGGAATCCAAATTTAAAATGATAAGGGCAGCGCCTGTGGTGCAAAGGAGTAAGGCGCCAGCCCCATATGCCGGAGGTGGCGAGTTCAAACCCAGCCCCAGCCAAAAACTATAAAAAAAAAAAAAAAGAAAAAGAAAAAAGTGATAAAAGCTCTAAGTTTATCACAGCCATCTTCTCAGTTTAGTTCCAGAGAGAAAAAGCTAATTTTCCTAAGGACACAGCAAGAATAATCATGAATGACATCTTATAGAACCCACACCTGAGAAAAATCTCCCAATGAGTCCTATCTATACACAGTGTATAGATTTAATGTAATGGTGTGTGCTGGAGGGAAAGGGGGCGGGGGCAGGGGCAGGGTCCTGAGAACAGGATATAACATTTTTATCAGCCTCTTGGGAAACTGTAGAACTCATGTATAAACTCTATTAATGATCTTATGTTTCAATGACAGCCTCAGTAACTATTTAAAGATGTATAATAGTACTCAAGACCAAAATGAAGCTATTTGGAAGACTGAAGTATTTAAATAATTTTTGTAATAACATTTCTGTGTTTTGCATGTGAAATGCACTTTGCTTGTTTTGAAGTTTGAGACTAACTGCCAAGTGGCACCACTTGTCTCTCTTTTCTTCTCTTGAGCTCATTTTTCTCTCTTTCTTTCACTCTCTTCAAATTACTATACTTTGTCTTTCAGAAAACAACTATTACTATGCCTCATTCTTTAAAAAAAAAAAAAAAAAGAAAGAAAGAAAGAGTAACCATGCATAGAGCTAAGCTCTGCAAAAGATCTGTAGATTCATTTAGGTATGTGACCAAGTATAAGCTAAGTCATTCAGGTCTTTATAAACTTCCATTTTCCTAGTCTTTGAAATGAGCACTTAGATGCCTATCCTGGCTTCCTCACAAGCTTTATTGTGAGAAGCAATTGAAATAGTATATGAAGTTGTTTGGAAATAGGGACATACTATTGAGACGTACCGGTGGTTGTGTATGTATAATGCAAGGGTCCAACCCCACTGAAAGACTTAAACATTTACCTTTTCTGAAAAAACTCTGAAGTATAAAAAGGCGCCACAATTTCGGGAGCAAATTCTTTAACCAAATCCGGGTATAAGGAAACTTCTGTCACCACATTTGGGATTCCTTTTTAAACCAATAGGATGAGCAGGTTGCTTCAGTGACTTATATTGGGAATGGTGGCAGAAATACCGCCATGCAGGATTAAACGCACGGGGTCCTGTTGAAATCTCAGTTTTTATGCCTTTGGTCATCAGAATCAATGTAAATGCTGAAAATTAATTATCAACACCCTGGTCCAGTCTCCTGTCTGGGTAGAAATTATTCTATCCCCAGTTTATTGAGACATTTCCCAAGTTGTTCATCACTTTAATGCCATATTCAAAGAAGGCATGGAAGGACGAACAGGGGACGGTGCCTTCTTTCCCCCATCAATAATATTTCTCTGGCCTCAGTTCGTAACATTTCAGGGAACTTGTCACATCACACTCTTTTTTTTTTTTTTGTAGAGACAGAGTCTCACTTTATCACCCTCAGTAGAGGGCCGTGGCCTCACACAGCTCACAGCAACCTCCAACCCCTGGGCTTAGGTGATTCTCTTGCGTCAGCATCCCGAGTAGCTGGGACTACAGACGCCCGCCACAATGTCCAGCTATTTTTCTGTTTTGCAGTTCAGACAAGGCTGGGTTTGAACCCGCCACCTTCGGTATATGGGGCCGGCGCCCTACTCGTTGAGCCACAGGCGCTGCCCACATCACACTCTTAGAAACTCCACACATTTCCCATATGCCTTCAAACCTGATTCTTCCCTAAAACCTTTTGCTATGATTCCCTCCCTGGGGTGGAGAATGTTTTGTAGTCTGGGTTTTATAATTATTCTTGTATAGTATTTATTGAATCTAGACTCTAAGTTATTAAGACGTGAGACCAGAACCTTGGAGTTTGGCAATTGTTATATGGATATGAGATAATATGAATTACTAAAGAGCTACCAAATATAGCTACTTTATGTGAACAACCTACTGTAACATACATATTTAAAAGACCAGTGTTGCTGCTATTTTTAATGTTTTGGTTATTTTAGATGAAATGTATATATTTAAATTTGAAGGTTTCTCTTGCCATTCACAATGTGAAGATATACAAACATATATAGAGACATATTTCATGGAAAACAAAAATGACAATCTACTTTGGAAATGTAAAGTGAATGTCCCCTTATATATGTTGCCGTTGTGTTTTTTTGTTGATGAAGTAAAAGTTTTCATTTTTGTCATGTATTTTATATCAACAGCTCTCTAACTCCCCTACTTTGTTTTCTTACCCTTTTTGAAATACACTTCCTATTATATGAGTTTTAAGTAGATTAGTGTTTCATTTTTCTATTTTTGCTGCTACTAGATGTTAATTCTCTGGTATTGTAAAATAAAATGTGCTCAAAAAAACTGAATTGATGAGCTTTCCTTTCTCTGGTTGCTCTGGTGCCTCACGGAGATTTCTTTCCGTGTCTGGCACTTGCCTACCATTTGAAGAGCAGAGTTCATTTCTCTGCAGTATAAAAGAACTTCCACATGTATATTACACACATACACAGAACACAGGCACACGCTAAGTAAGCTGTTTAATTTGACAAAGTCTCAAAGATTCTTCCAGGATTTCTCCGTCTTCAGCCTCCTTCAGGTTCTACTCTAAGATTAAGTAAATATTCTTGTTTGCTTGATTACTTTATGGAAAGTCAGTTCTCAGGAGGGTAGGCTGAACTCTTTATCTTAGCTCTCTCCATCCCTGGAAAATCAAGACCCTTCTCTCTCTTTGAGGGGCTCCTGCTTACAAGCCGTGGACAGATCAGGTCTGGCTCCCCCACCGTCCTCCAGCTGTGCCGGTGGACAATTCCTGGCGAGGTTAGCACCTTTTCAGCTTTACCAAGCTGAGTATTTGGTATCACTGACTCGCTCTGAGAATCCCCCAACCATGTTTTTTCACCCTTTCTAAACCCTTGTCAATTGGCAGCCTACGGAGAATGCAGATATGCAAAGAGTCTGCACAGTCTCGCTCACAGATCTCAGTTCACCTTGAGGAGCAAGGCCATTTGGGGAATCTTCAACATAACGCAAATTAACATTATGCTCAACATATGGATAATTCTAGTTCTTGCCAACCTGGATAACCACACAAATCCACAGTAATTTCAGAAAAAGGCATTTGTTTTGTTTTGTTTTTATTTTATTTTATTTATTTATTTGAGACAGAGCCTCATCTGTCACCCTTGGTAGAGTGTTGTGGCATCACTGCTCACAGCAACCTCCAACTCCTGGGCTCAAGTGAGTCTTTTGCCTCTGCCTCCCAAGTAGCTGGGACTACAGGCGCCGGCCACAACGCACAGCCATTTTTTGGTTGCAGCCGTCGTTGTTTGGCGGGCCCGGGCTGGATTCGAACCCGCCAGCTCAAGTGTATGTGGCTGGCACCTTAGCCCTTTGAGCCACAGGTGCCGAACCAGAAAAAGGCATTTGTATTGGTGGTGGTGGCGGTGGCAGGCAGGCTGTACCTAGCATCATTATTAAAGGCTGATGGGTTCAATTCCTACATAGCAAATTCCATAATGTTTTGTTCCCTTTGGTGTCTACAAATCTACAGCCAACTGAGACAATGGCTTCTAGTTTCAAGAAACCAGTTCTAAGGAAACTGTGGCAAGAAGGAATGAATAGCTGATTGTTACATTTGTTCCCAGTACTGGAAAAAATATCCCTATGCGTAGTGGCTTGGCTTTACTTCAGAGATAGATGATCAGTCAACTCGTGGTGGTCTGTAAAAGCTACAGGAAGACCATTGTCCTCACCTTAGAGGCAGGCTTCACGCAGAGCAGCAACGTCTGGGAGCACCTTTGAATCATGCAGAAGACAAGTAACCAGAAAAGAATCCGGGGAAAAATTATGGTCAGGAACTTGGGTAAATTTATGTATTTTTTTGTTCTTGCTGTTGTTTTCAATAGAACAATACAGGAAATTAAGCAGAAACCAGCTGGACACAGTGGCTCATTCCTGTAATCCTAGTGCTCTGGGAGGCCGAGATGGGAGGATCATTTGAGCTCAGGAGTTTGCAAGCAGCCTGAGTCAGGAGCAAGACCCAGTCTCTACTAAAAATAGAAAAACTAGCCAGGTGTTGTGGCGGGCGCCTATAGTCAGCACTCTGGAGGTCCTTGGGAGGCTGAGGCAGGAGGATTGCTTATGCCTGGGGAGTTTGAGGCTGCTATGGGCGTGACTAATGCCACGGTACTCCAACCCAGGGTAACAGGGTGAGACTCTGTCTAAAAACAAAACAAAACAGAAAAAGAAAAGAAAAGAAAGAAGGAAGTTTTTGTTTCTAGTCCTTATCTTTTTTTTTTTTTTTTTTCTGTAGAGACAGAGTCTCACTTTATCACCCTCGGTGGAGTGCCGTGGTGTCACACAGCTCACAGCAATCTCCAACTCCTGGGCTTAGGTGATTCTGTTGCCTCAGCCTCCCAGGTAGCTGGGACTCCAGGCATCCGCCACAACACCCGGCTATTTTTCTGTTTTTGCAGTTCGGCCGAGGCCACCTTCAGTATATGGGGCCGGTGCCCTACTCAATGAGCCACAGGCGCCGCCCTCTAGTCCTTACCTTAAACATTGTTACTGTTATTAAATTTTAAGTCTCTTTAATTTTGTGAAGGCAAAAAGTGGAAACCAAATAAACACATATGTATGTATAGAGAAAATAAAAAGAAGTAAATAAAAAGAAAGAAGGAGAAACTATTTATATTTGTAATTCTTTTTTTTTTTTTTGAGACAGAGCCTCAAGCTGTCACCCTGGATAGAGTGCCGTGGCATCACAGCTCACAGCAACCTCCAATTCCTGGGCTCAAGCGAGTCTCTTGCATCCGCCTCCCAAGTAGCTGGGACTACAGGTGCCCACCACAATGCCCGGCCATTTTTTGGTTGCAGCCATCATTGTTGTTTGGCGGGCCGGGCTGGATTCGAACCCGCCAGCTCAGGTGTACGTGGCTGGTGCCTTAGCCCGCTGAGCCACAGGCGCCGAGCCTATATTTGTAATTCTAACATCCCGGCAAAACAATTACAATTTTCTGAATCCTCTTCTTGTCCACATACACATAGTTTTAAGTCTCTCCCCCCACCAATATGTTTACAATCACTTTGCCATGTTGCTACACGGCCTTTATGGCTGTGTGACATAGCATAATATGCCATAATTCACTCAGCCCTTCCTTTATTGTAGCTGTGAACAGGTTTGCACGTATAGTTTCACTTTTCCTTCAATCTCTTCCTTGTGATGCATTTCCAAGGGAGGAGTTACAATCCTAGAGAGAATGGATTTGTTTTATCTATTGCTTTTTATGTATATGTTTGTTACAGATCACTCTCCCCAGGAATTGTAAAGGACACATTGTTGCAGCTTATCAACCATAGCCTCTACTTATGTGAAATAAATTATATTTATTTATTTTGATAAATGGCTATTCTGATTCTTAAGGTTAGCAAAGACTTTTGCCTAAAGCAAGAGTATATAGCTTTTCCTCTAACAGATCAAAAATGGCGTTTTAATGCATGGTTAGTAAAGAGCTATTTCAGAATAACATTCTCAAATTTTTTGACTGTGATGAATGACTCCATTCCAGGCAGAACCTAGAAGCTGTTGGTTCCCTCCAGTATCCATTCTTCCTGGCTTCCTGGTTTTATTCTCAACAACATGACCAGCTGTTAATTCTCAGGCCCTCCCCCCTTTCAACTAGGGATAGCCAATGAGTTGTAGGCAAAAGTCAGAGGGCAGAGGCTGCTTATGAGAATACATTTGGAAGTGGCTTACCCAGCTTGCCTTCGCTCCACCTCCCTTACTTTTTCTTTCTGCCTGGAATGTTTGTAACAGCTGGACGTTCAGCAGCCATTTTAAAACCACAAGGATGAAAGTTATGTGACAGGGATAGGGTAAAAATATGGCCTTTGACCTAACTAACTTGCCCAGAGAAATCATCCCATGGTTTAGACTGCCACTCCGGATTGGATCTGATAATGAACTCGCCTTCATAACAGAGATAATGCAAATGACACTCAAAGCCTGAGTATCACCTGGAAACTACATGTGACATATAGGTCTCAAAGCACAGGCAGGGTAGAGCGCATGAACAGAACCGTAAAAGCAGGATTTGGTAAACTCTGCCAGGAAGCAAAGCTTAATTGGGTACAGGTCTTGCCACTGGTCTTGTTCAATATTAAATGTATCTCCTCTAAGAAGTCAGGTACTCCCCTTATGAAATAATTTATAACAGGCCTCCACAAACCCTCTACATTTAGCAAGAACTCCAAAAGAACTGAAAGAGAGGCTCAGCCCCCGTAGCACGTCAGCCATATACACTGAGGGTAGAGGGTTCGAACCTGGCCTGGGCCACCTAAAAATGACAATGACAACGGCAACAAAAAATAGCCAGGTGTTGTGGTGGGCACCTGTGGTCCCAGCTGCTTGGGAGGCTGAGGCAAGAGAATCACTTAAGCCCAAGACTTTGAGGTTGCTGTGAGATGTGACGCCATGGCACTCTACCAAGGGCAACATGGTGAGACTCCGTCTCAACAATGACAACAGGCTCGGCGCCTGTGACTCAACGGGCTAAGGCGTCAGCCACGTACACCTGAGCTGGCAGATTCGAATCCAGCCCAGGCCCGCCAAACAACAATGACGGCTGCAACCAAAAAATGGCCGGGCTTGTGGCGGGCGCCTGTAGTCCCAGCTACTTGGGAGGCGGAGGCAGGAGACTCGCTTGAGCCCAGGAATTGGAGGTTGCTATGAGCTATGATGCCACAGCACTCTATCCAGGGCGACAGCTTGAGGCTCTGTCTCAAAAAAAAAAAAAAAAAAAAAAAGAACAGCCTGAGAAACAGAGAGACCCTGTCTCTAAAAACAAACAAAGAAAAAGAGATTAAAAAAAAAAAAAAAAACAATGACAACAGAAAAAAAGAACTGGGAGAGACTGAATTGAACAGGCAGTTAGAAGCCCTAAGAAAAGTAGCAAAGAAGATCTCCACTTGGGTAATTAACTGTGTTACGTTCACTCTTTTGTGTCTGTACATGCTTTCTCTCCAGGGGATCAAGTCTAGGTCAAGTATTAGAACACAGTCCCCTCAAAACAGGTAGAAGGAACCCTGCACCATCATCCTGACAACACCCACAGCAGCAAAAGTAGAAGAGATTGTCACCTGGATCTGTCACAGCAGGCTGAAGAGAGCTCCACTGCCCGCATGGGAAGCAAAAACAGATCCAGCCAACTCCTGCAAGGTAACTTTTAAGGCACTCAACAGGCCCTGCTTCAGCCACATGCTGGGAGGCTGGCTGGTCAATGCATGGCTGAAGCCTGAGAAAATTCCTCGCAGAACTTGTCTTAATTGGTCTTTGGACTTTGGGAAAGAGGAAGGAGGAAAATGATCTGTGCACCCACATCACTAAGATAGGACAAAAGGTGACTCTTTTATAGCTTTTATGAATGCAAAGGGAACCCACAAGGGAACTTGCGCTCATAATCTGATACAGTACTCAATATGTGACACAGAGAAAGGTTAAAACCCGTATGTATATTACAACCCCATAAAAACGCCACCACGGTACAATTAAGGCCTGGGTAGAGGACCAGAGAGGAGACACAGTCCCTGAAAGCTGAATGCTGGTCCAGACCAGGGAAATAGGAAAGTCCAGCCAGGTGACTCTGAAGTTGAATGTCTGCAGTGGAAGGAGCTGGGAAAGAAACTACAGGACAGATCAGAAATACCTCTGTGCCATAGATTTTGCAGAAATGTATGATAGAAGGCACCTAGGACAGTTAGGACTGCAGCAAAAGAAATATCATGCTTAAAAAGAGTAGTTGAGTCAGATTGCTCTGTGGGTCAGTGTAAGCCCTGGAGCTAGTTTTGCAAATTAATAACCAAGTACAAGGTATATGAGGCCTAGTAAAGAAAAACCCAGACATTGACCCATGTCCTGGTACAGACTTGGAAGGGATAAACCCTCAAAACCTATTAGAGCAGTGGTTCTCAACCTTCCTAATGCTTCCTAATGCTGTGACCCTTTAATACAGTTCCTCATGTGGTGGTGACCCGCAACCACAAAATTATTTTCATTGCTACATCATAACTGTAATTTTGCTACTGTTATGAATCGTAATGTAAATATCTGGTATCCAGGATGTATTTTCATTGTTACAAAGGGGTCGTGACCCACAGGTTGAGAACAGCTGCTATAGAGGGGCTGGTTTTCAACCCTTAAAGAATTTAAAACCTTACTAGAAGCAGTACTAGTTATCATCAGATTTAGCTTGATTATTCCCTATCTCCTCCCACTAGTAGTCAGGGCTGTATGCTGGATAACAGGGACAAGAGTCAAAAAACAAGACAAAACTATGTCACACTGTTCTGTATGAAACACTACTGGCTCCTGCAGGAGCAAGCTGATAGTGAGACCCCAAATTAAAATATATATATGGAGACTCAAAAGGGGGAAATGAGAGAAGATATCCAGAAAAAGTAAGGTCTAAGAGAAGAGAGGTCTTCTTAAGGAGACACCAAGGATACACCTGCGAAGTCCTCCCCACGGTGACTCAGCAATTAGCAATTTGTAGAAACTTAACTTCCTGGCTCGGCGCCTGTGGCTCAACGGGCTAAGGCGCCAGCCACGTACACCTGAGCTCACGGGTTTGAATCCAGCCCGGGCCCGCCAAACAACAAAGATGGCTGCAACCAAAAAATGGCCAGGTGTTGTGGCGGGCGCCTGTAGTCCTAGCTACTTGGCAGGCGGAGGCAAGAGACTCGCTTGAGGCCAGGAATTGGAGGTTGCTGTGAGCTGTGATGCCATAGCACTCTATCCAGGGTGACAGCTTGAGGCTCTGGTCAAAAAAAAAAAAAAAAAAAAGAAAAAGAAACTTAACTTCCTGGGACCTGGAAACTAACGCTCGCTTCTGCTTCTGTAAAAGCCCAAACCAGCTTCTCCAGCTTGGTTCAAACTGACCAATGAGAAAGGGCTGGAACTTTTTGACTGGGGATAAAAAGGAGAAGACCGAGCCAGTTGGGGAACACAGCCATTTTGAATTCTTCAGTGCCATCTCTCCGCTGGCTGAAATAAAGCCCTTCCTCTTTTAATCCTGGTGTTTCAGTGTTCGTTCCCTCCATTGGGCCTCACCTTCCTGCAACACTAAGACATCATTGGATATTTGAAACTGGAGTAACATGACGGCATCTTAAGAGAAAATAAGAAGAATGATTGGCGATGAAACATACTAAGATAAAAACAAAAAGAAAAAAACCTAACAAAAGACTGGGGGCAACTGAGACCTGAAGTCTTGAATCATTTCTTAGATTAAAATAAAAGGTGGACAAATTAATTAAATCCTGAAATAAAGTTTTTATTTTACCTCTTCCCCTTGTTTCCCTCCTCTCTCTTTTCCTCTGTCTCTTTGCTATTCCAGGACATGTCTTCAAAGTATGACATTCGACAAATGCCTTCCCTCATTTCCAGCATGGTGGACAGCATTCCTGTTGTGGTAATGAGAGTGCCCAGCCGCAGAGCTGGTCTGGTTGGTTTAGGTCCTACGTGACCTTTACCTTATGTCTCCCAGTCTTGTTTTGTAAATTCAGCTTTAACCTGAGGTGTATTTTTGAGTAGTTTAGGGCAATTGATTTAAGAGACTAACTTTTGGTTTGGAAAGAGTTATATCCATGATTGTTTATTATGGGTTGTGGGTTATCGTGATTACTGTTTAAGATAAGTATTAACTATTGTTGTTTAAGATAAGGGTTAGTACAGTTCTTGCATTTAACTTTCATGTGTAAAACTGTGGTTTTGGAGATGGGAGAACAGAACAGTCTTAGAGAGGCTGCTCTCACTGTTCTCCAGAATCACTGGCCTTCTGACAAAGTTTGGTGGACCTGTCCCCATCTCTGCATATTGGCTGACGGTGACAGGAGGCCAGACCCTTTTCATCAGGTAACACCTGAAGCTGGGAAGTCTGTGATCAAGGTGTCAGCAGACCCTGATTTGCAGACAGCATCTTCTCATTACATCCTCACGTGTCTGAGAGAGGAGATTGAGGGGGAGCTCTTACATCTCTTCTTGTAAGGGCACTAATCCCACTCATGGGGTCTCTACATTTAGGACCTAATTACCTCTAAAAGGCTCTTTCTTCTATTACTATCACCCTGGGGATTAAGATTTCACAGTTGAATTTGGGGGCAAACACAAACGTTCATCCATAGAAACAAATTACTGAGATCTTGCAGGTATGGGGGCAACCAGGAACCCTTTTGATTCAAGGGAAGTCGGTATTTAGGACCCCCAACTGCACTTCTTCTCTCATTCTCCCCACCCCCACCTCAGCATACCCCGACATCACTGTGGTGCTCCTCCCCCGCCTGGCTTGACCTCTGATCTTCCTCCCCTCACTTCCTTATTACTCCAAAAGTTCATTCCTCTTTGCCTTAGGCTTTATGTTGGGTTTTTTTTTTTTTTTTTACCTTTTTTTTTACCTGCTCTAAACCCCAGCCTGCAAGCTAACCCTAGATCTAGGCAGTTGTTCAACTATAGCATTTTTGATTCTGGTCTGTCCAGACCAATAAACCCAATGTTGGTATTTTAGAATAAAGGGCTTGAGGAAGCTAAGGAAATTTTACCCCAAAATATGACTGCCTGGTGTAAAGAATATTTTGAATTCAAGGTCAAGAAACGGTTTACATGAGGCCTCCCCATCTGCATGAACTGGCTTGATCAGAGGGTCGGAGGGGACGATGGACTCCCCATGCCCCTTCCTGTTATTTCAAACTGTTTCAGGAATGAAGGTCAGAAATGTAGAGGGACCAGGCCCAAATCCTTAGGGCCATAAATACCTATCTCCCAGGTTAATCTCTACGTCAGTCTATTTGTCCCCACCCATTCCTCCTTCCTAGCAACCATTTATTACCCTGTGCTCCTCAATTGCCCTCCTCCCTCTCCCACCCCCGGGAGCTCTGTATAAAGATATCTGTGGTTTCTCCCAGAGCACACAGTAAATAAATCCTTCCTTTTATTAATCTACTTTAATTATGAGTTAATCTTTCAGTGCACTTTGGGGGAAAGGGCAGGTTTCCCCTACCCCATGCAGGCTCAATCCTCTTCCTCTGTCAGGAGATTCAATTCTCTACTGAAGACATATTTTCCCATGACAACTCACTAGCACCGTCTGAGCTGGCCCCCCCCCCCGATCTCTACTTACAGCACGTGGTCAGCAGGATGATGGCTCTGTAGCACTTCCCAGGGAGCTGTCTGCTTCAGGAGGACAACCATCCATGGGAATAGAGGAGGACTATCTCCTCCCTGCTTCCTAAGATTTAATGTGCATGTTACAAGACAAAGAACTGCCTGTCACTGTCAACCAATATGCAGAAATGGGGCTAGGGCCACCAAACTTTATTTGTCAGAAAGCCAGCAGTTCTGGAGAACAGTAAGAGTAGCCTCTCCAAGATGGGTCTCTTCTTCATATTTCCAAAACCACAGTTTTTTATATAAAGGTTCAAAACAAAGACCACATTTAATCTTATTTTAAATAATAATCAGCACAACTCAGTGACTTATTATAACATTTCCAACTCAAAAGTTAATTTCCTAAATCAATCCTCCTAAACTACACAAGATGGGCATCTTTAGCGTCAGAGATAAACTTACAAAACGATAAGAAACAAGAATGGGAGAAGATCACATAGGATCTAAAACGACCAGATCAGCTGTGTCACATCTGCCGTACCCTGACTGACTCCATTTCCTCTTCACTACATGTGTTCTCGTTTCCTACGTCTATTATTATATTTTATATCTATGTAATAGATTTTATAATGGTGGTTATCAAATTTATTTATTTATTTATATTTTTGAGACAAAGTCTTACTTTGTCACCCTGGGTAGAGTGCCATGGCATCACAGCTCACAGCAAACTCAAACTCCTGGGCCCAAGCAATCCTCCTGCCTCAGCCTCCCAAGTAGTTGGGAAGACAGGCACCTGCCACATCGCCCGGGTATGAATTAGATTTCAATGGAAATAATTATGATTTACTGCATTTGTCCAGGGATCAGCAAGTGTTCGAGCAAGTGATTGGTTTAAAGTTAAATTGGGAATAATATGCAACATAGTTAACAAAAGATGACAAGGGGCACACTAAATACAATAATAAATAAAGATGTTTGAGAATAATATATTTCCCATTCTGACAACTGAATTTTTTAACCCTCATCTCCACACTGTTCTGCAGTCCACTGGTCAGGCTTGAGTTCACTGGTTTTCTCAGTGAGATAAGGCTTGATGTATGAATGATGTAGTCTAGATAACTTGACCACGTCACAAGCAGGACATCTCAGCAGTCAGTTTTCTTTCTTTCGAGTTTTTGTCAGGACTTTCCCTCCAAGACCTGAGGATAACCTGGTCACTGGGATGGAACATACACAGGTTTCATGAAGCAGAGCAAGGGGCCCCTAATTAAGTAATTCACAGTATAGCATAGTGTAGCTCAGGAGGTGTCTGGGCATGCCATGACAGAGATCAAAGGCCATCTGTTGGAGGCCTTGTAAAAGTTGGGACAGCCATCTTGGGTGAAGAGTCCAAGAACTGTTGAGTAAGTTCCCCTTGGTCTAGGTGGGTCTGTTATTGGAATGCAGGACCTGGAAGATGTCTTAAAAACTATTTTAGGGTAAAGAAATAAATATAGGCCCAATCTGGCTTCTTTAAGCAGACACAAACAAAGTCAGGGTGGTGAAACTATTTAGCAATCACCTGGAGTAGTGACTTGAGTGATCTTTGTTGAGCCTTAAGGTTTTTGGAGATCTTCTCTGATAGTCTTACAGTCATAGACAAATCTCCAATTATAGATATAGATATAGATATAAAATATATGTATGTATATGTGTGTATATAGATATATACATATATATACATATATATATATATATATTTGGCATATATCCTATAGATGGGATAAGCATTTTAGCATGCTTTTGTAATGTTACTTCTTGGGTTGCCACCTCAAAATATATCAGAGGTATGCACTTTGGGATAAATATTTTTAATTTTTTGTTTTCAGTGACCACTTTGAAATTAAAAGATTTTACATATTAAAACCTATATGTTATCTCAGGACCAAGAAGCAGAAAGTAAAAAACAAATTGCAGTGAAGCTGACTACTGTATATAGTTTTATATCCTTTGCTTAGTCTCTTACTCCTATTAATAGATCAGTGTAAAGAGCTATTTTATTTCATGAGCTGGTATTGCCGACAAGGCTGGAATCTAATATGGGTGGGCTATAGTTTCTTATTTTGAACTAAATTTTTTTCTCTTTCTAATTTTCTATTTTATTAAAGATAGATAAATCATGACAGAATCAATTTCCTTGCCAAAATAAAGTACTAAGTCCGATTATTTGCAAAAAGTGCAAGAATGTGTAAGAATAATTATTAGCCATCTAGACTTTTCTTTTAAAATTGGCTTTGCTGGAACCTTTTATAAGGACTCTCAGGTTAGACTTGAAAGACTCTCGAGTCAAGCCAAGGATTCATCTGTGCCATTAGATACCTGTATGCATTGGGTAAATTCCTATTCTCTCAAGGTCCCAAAGTGACTTGGGGTTCCAGGACTTATCAGAAAGTGACATTTTTTATTCACTGCAGATCAGGAAATATTACTTATGAGGTATCTGGCCAGTTGTTCAACAGGCTTTTATTGGCCTTATAAAGTCAACCTTCATTCCTGAATGCAGTTTGAACACCTCTGAAAATATGTCATTCCAGTCAAAGCCTTGGTAAAATAACTAGTGTCTTTCATTGTGTCCTACAGAAGAAGACAGATTCTTATTGAACTTATGCAAATAACTGTATTGTCAGAAATTAAGAATACTTACAAATGGTTTCAAAATTCTGGAGAAATCCAGGAGAGAGAAAAATAAATGTTTCAAATTTTGTTTATAAGTATATACATTGCTGAAAGCTATAAATAGCTGAAAAGATAGAAATGGATTGTCTTGACTTCTGGAAAACAGAGCACAAAGAATCAGCAACATTTCAAAGAAAAGTCATAAAGAATTAGCTCAGTCCTGTGTAATTAATTTCTATTCTGTTTGAGTTTAGATTAGTAATGCTTATAGACATCTTAGCTTTCTAATTAAAAGTTCTGGAAATTTATTTTTTGTCCAGTGGTATACAATATTTAAAGTTACCAAAAATTTGTATTTAAGAGAACCTGTCAAGTTTTCTATTACTTTCTTTGAAGGACAAACTTTGGACTTAGCCAGTTATGAAAAATACTTTTTGAGATGAATCAGAAATTATACTGATAACATATACTAACACATATCTATATTTCATGAGAGAGGATACCTGAGAAGGATGAGGTCTAGGAGAATGGGTCTTCTCAAGGAGACCACAAGGATACACCTGCAGAGTCCTCTCCATGGTAAGTCTTCTCTTGGGAATTTGTAAAACTAGCTTCCTAGCACTCCAAGTTACATGAAATCCTATAGTTCTATAGGGTCTGGAATAGCATCTCCCACTTGATTCAAACTGGCCAATGAGAAAGGTACCTATGGATTGGAATTTTTTCTTTTTTTTTTTTGCAGTTTTTGGCTGGGACTGTGTTTGAACCTGCTACCTCCGGTATATGGGGCCAGCACCCTACTCCTTTAAGCCACAGGTGCTGCCTGGGGTTGGAACTTTTTTTTTTTTTTGAAGAGACAGAGTCTTACTTTATCGCCCTCGGTAGAGTGCCATGGTGTCACACAGCTCACAGCAACCTCCAACTCCCAGGCTCGGCCAATTCTCTTGCCTCAGCCTCCCGAGTAGCTGGGACTACAGGCGCCCACCACAATGCCTGGCTATTTTTTGTTGCAGTTTGGCTGGGGCCAGGTTTGAACCTGCCACCCTCGGTATATGGGTCTGGCACCCTACCCGCTGAGCCACAGGCACTGCCTCTCCCCCACCCCCACCCCCGTTTGGAACTTTTTGACTGTCAATAAAAATGGAAAGAACAAGTCAGTCAGGGAATGTGACCATTTGGAATTCTTCTATGTCGTAAACTCCCGACTGGTAAATAAAGCCATTCCACATATAAACATGGTGTTTGGGTGCTCTTTCTCTCTGTTGGGCCTCGTCTTCCTGCAACATTTTTGGTTCACTGACTGGGAAGCGAGATCACCCTTGGAAAGAACACACACCCGGTAGTTGCCGCCAGTACTCTGGACACCCATGTGAGGGCCCATGATTGGCCTAGGCAATGTGAACACTGAGGGCACCAGGGAAGCAGTTTGCTCAGGTGGCAGTGATGCACTGTTGTGGACATCAGGAGATGCTCTACCACCACTAAAGGGAACACTAGGGTCAGTACTGAGGTAAAAGGGCTTCATTCAAACTGTACCAGGTGTCACAAGTAGCTCCCCTCATCCCACGGGTTCCAGAGCTCCCACCTATCTGCTCCTGGGGAAGAGAAGGAATAGTTGGTGAAGGGGCATGGTCCCCTGCACCCTTGTAAGGTGAATCAGTCTCATTTGTGCTCCTTGAGGTATGCGGTCCTGAGAAGGAACATTTCTAGTACTTGGGCTAGATGTGAGTTTTGGGGGATATTCTCCCCCAGCTCGCAAAAATGGCTTTGCTGAAAAATGCAGGCAGTTCTGCCCTAAAGGAAAGAATGTGCCGGAAGGCCCAGTCAAGTCGCAGCTGGGGAATAATCACCTGCCTGGGGCAGTGGGCTGGTGCACTTTGTTCCCTACTTCAATTTACACAATAACTTTCAGTTAATCATATAGGGAAGTAAGCAAACAGAACAGACAACCCCGCGCCTTTGTGATTTATCTCCATTGTTGTTTATCTCCAAACAGGATATTCTTAGAAAGGTGTGTATGTGCTTTGCTGTATTAATGCAAACAAGGAATGTTTATAGCAGATTTTGTTACCTTTTGTGTTCTTTATTCTTAAATATTGTTATCTGATGCCTTGGGGTATATAAGAATCTTAATAAAGATGGGTAGTTGCTGAGTGCTGGAGCGAGGCTCAGTCTTCCCTTTTCATTTCTTTTTTTTTTTTTGAGACAGAGCCTCAAGCTGTCACCCTGGTTAGAGTGCTGTGACATCACAGCTCACAGCAATCCAGCCTCCAATTCCTGGGCTCAAGTGAGTCTCCTGCCTCTGCCTCCCAAGTAGCTGGGACTACAGGTGCCTGCCACAACGCCCAGCCATTTTTTGGTTGCAGCCGTCATTGTTGTTTGGCAGGCCCAAGTGGATTTGAACCCACCAGCTCAGGTGTACATGGCTGGCGCCTTAGCCCATTAAGCCACAGGCGCCGAGCCAGTCTTCCCTTTTCAAATCAATCATTTCGTCTGTGGGGCTTTCTCTGCGTCATCAACTAAGTAGGTTAGTGGACAGCAACAGTTGGCAGTGGAGAGGAGCCTGGAAATGGAGGGAGGATGACTAAAGATGCCAGACGAACAAGTAGCAGTCCCCCAGCTTCTAGGCCACTGTGGTTACAGGAGTCTTTAGTGAAGTTGCTGAGCCAGTACCTCTACTTCTCCCACCTAGCAGCCTTGGCCAAAACCATCAGTCAATGGTGTGTCATCTGTAGCCAGTTCAACGCATGCCAAGGACCCACAGTACCCCCAGGAATCCAGTTGTATGAAGCAACACCCTTTAAGGACTTCCAGGTAGACTTTAATGAAATGCCCAGGTGTAGAGGGAATAAGTACTTGTTGGTGATGGTCTACACATACTTGGAATAGGTAAAAGCCTTCCTCCAGGATAAAAAGGACCCCCGAAGTAGTAAAAGTGTTGCCCAGAAAAATCATCCCATAGTTTCGGTTGCCACTCTGGTTTAAATTTGGCAATGGGCTAGCCTTCATAACAGAAATATTGCAAATAATAACCTAAAGCTTTAAATATCACCTGAAAATTATATGTAATATATAGGCCTCAAAGCTTAGGCAGGGTAAAGTGCATAACCAAGACTATAAAAACAGGAATTGGTAAACTCTGCCAGGAAGCAAAGCTTAATTGGATAAGGGCCTTGCCACCGGTGTTGTTCAAAAAGCTTCTGTTAATCCTCTGCAATTTAGTGGGGTCTCCTAAAAGAACTGGGAAAGACTGAACTGAATAGACAAAAACCTTAGAAAGAGTAGCAAGGAAAATCTCCACTTAGAGAATTAACCGTGTTCTGTTTAGTCTTTTGTGTCTGTACGTCCTTTCGCTCTGGAGGATCAAGGGGACCAAGTCTAGGTCCAGGATCAGAACCCGGTCCCCCTCAAATCAAAGTAGAAAGGACTTTCCACCATCATCCTGACCACATGCATGACAGGCATGGTGGAAGCGAAGGTGGAAGAAATCCTCAAATTCAAACTGGCCAATGAGAAAGGTACTATGGGTTGGAACTTTTTGACTGTCAGTAAAAAGAGAAAAAATAAGCCAGTTGGGGAGTGTGACCATTTAGAATTCTTCTAGGTTGTAAGCTCCAGGCTGGTAAATAAAGCCCTTCCTCTTATAAACATGGTGTTTGGGTGCTCTTTCTCTCCACTGGGCCTTGTCTTCCTGCAACAATAATATTAGAATACATGTATGTATTTTATATATATATATACATATAACCACAGAAAACTAAATACTATCTCATATTTGACAATGTTTTTAATACAGTTTTAATACATCAAATAAGCCTAAGAAGTCTTTCTTCGACTTTCAGTGGTCTTAATATCTAAAAGCTAATTTGAGTTTAAAAAGACGAAATTTAGAGTTTTGATTTTGGAAGGTTTGTCAGACTATTAATCTTTTAATTACTTAATTTAGTTTATTTATTTTAGCAGTTTACTTAGGTTTTAGCTATCATTTTAAGTTATTTTTCTTTTTTTACGTATACAGGTGTTTATTAGGTTTCCACTTTTTGCCTTCACAGAATTAAAAAGGCTTAAAACTTAATAACAATAACAGTGTTTAAGATAAGAACTAGAAACAAAAGCTTTGGCCACATACACCTGAGCTGGCGGGTTCGAATCCAACCTGGGCCTGCCAAACAACAATGACGGCTGCAACCGAAAAATGGCCGGGCGTTGTGGCGGGTGCCTGTAGTCCCAGCTCCTTGGGAGGCAGAGGCAAGAGACTCACTTGAGCCCAGGAATTGGAGGTTGCTGTGAGCTGTGATGCCAC
>CAUYRH010050484.1:0-20199 GCA_963574655.1 Perodicticus potto | reverse complement strand
CATTTTAAATATTGTATTTGTTCCCATTTTGTTTTTTACTTCGAAATAAGATATGTGCAGTGTGCATAGGAATTTGTTCATAGTTTTTTTTTTGTTAAACTGTAGTCCAGCCCGCCAATGGTCTGAGGGACACTGAACTGGACTCCTGTTTAAAAAGTTTGAGGACCCCTGGTATAATCTAACAGAAAGCTGAAGAATAATATGGGACAAAATAGAATTTGAAACAAGAAGAAATACAAGAGATCAAAATCATAGATGAGTGAATTTAAAAACACGATATAATAGTCCTAAATTTTATGCCCCAATAAAGATGATTTTTGGGTGTATTATACAAAAGTGAGGTAATTAGTAGAAAACAAACAGATTTATAATTTATTGGAAGATAAGTATATCTTCTGCAATAAATAATAGAATATGTCAACAAAATTCCATAAGGATATTGAAAAGTTTAAAAAAATGATGTATATACTTGAACTAATTAATTGAACATTTGTTAGATAAATATTTCTTTAGAATTTACATGGAAAAATTACCAAATTTTACTATAACCTTAGACAAAATACAAGTCTCTACAAATTTCAAGTGCTTAAATTAATTCAGAAAATATTATCTGAACACAGGGTCATTAAAATAGAAAGAAAAAAATCCCTTAAAATTAAGTCAAAGACTGCTAAATAATCTATCATCAAAAAGAAATCACATAGAAAATAAGAACTAAATTGTAATAATTACTAGTAAATGTAGTGAAAATATGATGCCAAATTTTTGAGATATAGCTTAAAGTTTAAGGCAAATTATATCAGCTGATTTAAGATCAATGTGAAAAAGAGCATCTTTCCCCTACACATATAATAAATAATTAAAATGGAATTAATAAAGTGATTCTACTTAAAAAGGCAAAAATAAATGTGAAAAAATAATTCAGAAAAACATGATGGAAAACTTCTCCCCATGAAATCATGAAATTTTGAAATACATTTAGATTTTATATTAAATGTTATATATTTCAAACATGCCACTATCACTAAACTGGTCATTAAATTCATTGTGGCCTTAATCAAAATCTCTGCAGCAATTTATTATAGATACTGAAGGAGCTTAGGGAATTTCACCCCAGAATTTGACTCCTTGGAATGAAGAATATGTTAAAGTAAAGGCCCTTAGACCTCAGGAGGCTTTGACAAGGGCTTTTCCTCTATCTGCATAAAACCACATGGACCCCTCATAAAGCATGATTGTTCTTCCTTCCCCTCCCTATTATATCAATATATTTCAGAAATGAAGATTAAGAAAGCAACAAGATCTGGCTCAATCCATTTTAAGGATATATTGTTATTATTCCTTAGGTTATTTTAATTTTTAAGGAAAATCGTGTATAAGTCAATGTGTTTTCTGACATTCATTCATTGTCCTAAGTCTTTACTAATCCTCTCCAGTAATCATTTATTGCCACTAAGCAAAATTACCTATATTTATCATCTCCCCTTCCCTGTAAAATGAAGTATATTTAGTACTAGCCCCCATTAGAATGTTGGGTAATATCTCTGTGATCCTCCTTTTGCACATAGTAAATAATTTTGTCATCTCTTTCTCTTGTTAATCTGTCTTATTGTGAGTTGATCTCTCAGGGAACCTCAAGAGTTTTTCTTCTCTTTCACAATATTAACAAGCTAATTCTAAAATCCTTTAAAAATACACAAAAGACCAAGAAACCTTAATGAGTATGGAAAGAGAAAAATATTGGAAGAATTTAATGCACTATCAATGATGACTAAAATAAAGTAGTAATAAAAACAATGTGTTAATGATACATAAATTAATTAATACATGAATGGAACAAAACAGTCTCACATGTGAACACAATAATTACAACAGATGATGCTTCAGAGTGATGGAAAAAGGATAGTTATATCAGTAAATAGCACTGGGTCAAGTGTGTCCACATACCAAAAAATAAATCTTGACTTATCTTCCCATTAGAAACTAGAACAAATCTTATGTAAACTGTATATATAATTTTAAAGTACAAGCAATAAAACTTGTAGAGAGTAATATAAAAAAATAGCTACAAAACCTCTGCAAAAGATTTTTTTATAGGACACAAATATAAGTATCCAAGATGACAAGACTGAACAATTGGACTACATTAAAGAGATGATTGTTATCATATTTGAAAATACCCTTGATAAATTGATACAAAGGGCTACCATGAGGGAACTGTGATAGGGGGTTGTAATATATTATATTATATTATATATTGCCTTAAAGATTCTTAGCTTTCTTCATTGTTCCAATAGATAACATCACTTGTGTGACACCTAAAGCTAGGTTTTGAGATGTCTTCCAGGACTTGTATTCTGGGAAATGCTAACCCAGTACACAATACCAAGGAATTTACTAAAATGGTTTCACAACTGCCATGCAAGAAATGACTCAGCAAAGAAGACAATTTCTACACCTCTGTGATTCTCCCTAGAATTAAGCAAATTTGCAAACCAGTTTCCTAGGCTTTTGACTGATAAACTATCCTTCCAAACACTGTGTTTCAACTTCTCGAGATGGAGTTAAGAACTTCCTTCATCTCCTCATATGGCACCCGTGGTATCGAACTCTTTTCTCTGCTGCAATCCCTGTTGTCTCTGCATTGCCTTCCTCTTGAGCAGTGGGCAATGAACCTGGTAAGGCTGTAACACTGTTGAATTTCATGGTGAAAAATCGCTGTAAATAACATGATAAAGAAAAATAATAAGCTCAGCTGAATAAGAATAAGCTTCTGGTTAAAAAATATCAATGCTTATTATAATAAAAGTGCTTTAAAATTAGAAATGCAGGATAATTTCTCTAATTTAATCATAAATACCCCCAAATTTATAGCAGATATTATTCATAATGATGAAATATTGAAAACTTTTTGCCTGGCATTGGAAATAATATAAGGATGTCTGTTATTATGAGACAATGCCTTCCTATAATCACCAGTTCTTTCAAAATTTCTATTGGTAATATTAGTATAGTATCAAGGAAAAGAAACAAAATCCTTAAGAATTTGAAATAAAGAGGCCAGGCACAGTAGCTCACACCTGTAATCCTAGAACTTTGGGAGGCCAAGGTGGGTGGATTGCCTGGAGTTCAAAACCAGCCTGAGCGAGAATAAAACCCCATCTTTAGTAAAAATGAAAAAACTAGTTGAGTGTTGTGGTGGGTGCCTGTAGTCTTGCTACTTGGGTGGCAAACCTAGGAGAATCTCTTGAGCCCTAGAGTTTGAAGTAGCTGTGAGCTATGATGCCCTGGCAGGGTGGCAGAATGAGTCTCTGTCTCAAAAAAAAAAAAAAAAAAAAGTAAAGACATCCTATTCAAATTCTTATGTAAGTCAGTATCTGCACAGTCAGAGCCTTTATACATTATGAGTTAAAGCAGCTCTTCCATTCTTTATCCCAGTAGTTTATTTTATGCACATATGAAATGTAAATGCTATTTCTCTGGATACCTCGCTAAACTAAATTGTGCCTTGCTTTTCTACATTGAACATATCATATAAGCTGCTTGGAAAGATTAAATCTAACTATGCTCAGAATAACATCTATGCCTTCTTTACTATGTTGTACCTGATCCCACGACACACTGTGCAAGTCACCCTTCTTGCCTATAGTTCTTTTGTAGCTCATCTGTTACTAAATATGTATCAGTGTTTTCTAACTTAGCTTTATACTGGAAGCTTTGTGAAAGCAGAGAATATATGCTTAACAAATTTGCATCCAGCTGTGTCTTTTAAGATTGACATATATTGATATGTATTGACAATACATTGATCAAATTTAAAAAACCCAGCCTTTTAATGAAAAGACTTGTAAAATAGCATCATTATCTTTCCACTTCAGCTTTGTCTCTAGTGTAAAAAAACTGTATAAATGCCTTGCCCCAATTCCACATTCCTAAATCAAGATAAGTAATCATGTCTTGTACCCTCAATGAATCCCTAACAACAACAAAAAAAAGATAAATAGTCATGAACAACCCTTTAATCAATCAATATGCAGGTCAAACAAGTCATAATCTGGATAGTCTGGAAGAAGAGACAGAATGCACTTGCCCTGATCACAGATGGCATCATGGACAGGGAGTTCGAAGGTCTGCCTCACTTTAATAATTATTTTTTACATGACTCTTTAGGGTAGTTTAAACTTCCTAGTTATAGCTTCCTGTCTATTTTCCTTTGGAAGACTAATAATGTTCACTTTGATTGAATTTCAAGTGTCATACAAAACTGGATAAAAAGAAGTAGGAAATTAATGTGGAGGGAATTAATAAAGATGTTAAAATCGATAACATTGTCACTAAAGATGGCTTTAAAGTTTGTATCCAAGCAGCATTTGTGTCTTCTCAGTTGGATAACGAGAATAGGATTTACTCTGGATTTCCAGCACAGAGTACTATGTAATTGACCTGGAGCCATTCGAAAACATCAGTTGAATTTCTTCTATGTCAGGGAACTGTGTGGGTACCATTGAAACATAAGTGATCAAGACAGATAAGATTATATAATGATATGAATTTATATTCTAATATGATCAGCATTTTTATAAGTTAATGATGAGTCAAACTATTAATTAACCTCCACAGCAGTTTGTCATCTGAGAGTATATATTTCTCAGACTGGATCGCCTCTTAAAAATATTATATTTCATAATTTTACTTTCCAAAGTGTAGAGTTGAGATTTCTTTTATTTAATTCATATTTTCCTCCTTGTCTCAAAATACATTCAAAATATGTAATTTAAATTCATGTGAAATTCAGTAACTCAGGAGTGCCTATTATTTTTAAATAATGAAAGTGCTCTTCAATTATAATGTTAGGAAATTTTATGGCCACAATTATTTTATAAATAAAAGAACTGATTTTATAAAATTCTATTGGTTCCCTTTGGTTGGAATAGCCACTTTACTGGTATTAGGGACTCTATGAATGTTTATTAAAGCCTGTAGTTTACCTCTGAAAAAGTAAATAAGGAAAATTGTAAGAAATGAAAACTAAAAGTAAGATTAATTTGAATATTTTTAGTTGTCAAATCACTTTACAAACATTTCAAACTGTACTTTCTTATGTCGCCTTTTTTTTTGGTCCTTCGTGATGTGTTTGACACCACACAATGTGACATGCCAAAAGTAAAATCACCTATGAAAATCAAAGACAAGGAAGACTTTATGCCTTTCCCTATTGGATTTGTGTGTGTGTGTGCCCATGTTCTACAGTGTTTGACATCTTGTATATTCTCAAATGTGGTCAGTGAAAATTTATTAATTTACCTCTACAGTTGTTCTGTGAAATTTTGGGCTAATCCTCTTAAAGCCTCACTTGATTAAAAAATTAAAACTATTAAATATTAGTAACTACAAAATTTCATCACCCAGAGTGATTTTCAACTGGTGTACTGCAGCCCACTGGTATGCTATGAGAGGATCTTAAGTGTGCCCTTAAAATTTTTAAAGATCATTAATTAAATTATTTTTGAAGGAAATCCAGAGCACAGTAAGTGCATTCTTCCTCTTAGCTATAGCCTCAAATGTGGCATGAGATAAAAAAGGTCAAAAAACTCTGCCTTAGAAAATGACAAAAGAATACCCTTCAAATTATTTAATGTAACTTAATCTTCAAATCATTTCAAAATATTTTAACACAGGCAAATTCAGTTTATGAGAGAAATTTGCTGAAATTCTGCTTCCACATGATAAATTATTTCACCAAATTATTACATCCAAATTGGGTTCTCAGCATATTCTGAAAGAATACTGAAATCTCTTTAAGAAGATTTAATTTTTTTTTAATTTTTAGAATATGTGTGTTTTGTTTACATGCTTTGTTTTTTGTATAGATTGAGTCAAATTTATAAATGTGCCATTCACACAGATAGTGTGAACTATTCCACATAGGTATGAATTTACCCATGCCCTTATCTGCCTTCCCTCCACTTGATTTTCATTGAGATTTACATCCATATGTTCACTTAAGTGTTAATGGATTAGTTCCAACTTAGTATTGAATCCATGTGTTTTATTTCTCCATGTTTGTGATGTTTCACATGGAAGAATGGTTTCCAGTCCCATCCAAGTTGTCACAAATGATACTAGATTGGCATTTTTTTCTTTTTTTAATTTACTGGAAATATTTTAATTTACTAAATATTTTAATTTACTAAAAATATTTGTTGGAAGCTTGAGAAAAATACACTCCCTTGTTCTGAGATTTCATTGAACAAATATAAGTGTGTTGTCTTCATTTCAGGGATGATCAAGTCCCTTTTTGCTTTAGAATGTTTTCAAATGCTTTTAGTTTTTCTGCCCCCCAAACCCCGACACGCACACACACAAAATGCACGCTATTCAGTCATGGAAAATTGAAAGTTTCTTCTTATCTTTTTCTGGCTAAGAAAATAAATCTGTTAGTAGTTTGGAACAATACAGTTGAAAGTAAAGGAGTTTTAAGTCATTTTACGGTGTTTCCTTTTTCTTTTCTTTTTTTTCTGAAAACTGTATTGTTGGGGATTCATTGAGGGTACAAGATGTGTCACACACTGTGACCTCACCCCCTCCCTCTTTCCCTCTCTCTGCTCTTTCTTTACCCACACCCCTCCCTCCTTGGCATTTTTTTAATGGCTCAGTAATACTCCATATTATGTAAACACTTGGTTAATCCATTCATTTAATGGTGAGCACTTGGGTTGTGATTGTGAGCACATGTCTTTGTGATTGTGAATAGTGTTGCTATAAGTATTTGAGGGCAGCTTCTCATTATACAAAATGACGTTTTTCTATTGGGTATGTACCCAGCAGTGAGATTGCTGGATCAAATGGTAGGCCTATTATAAGTTCTTTGAGATCTCTCCATGCAATTTTCTATTGAAGTTTTACTAGTGTGCAGTCCCATCAACTGTAGATAAGAATTCTTTTCTCTCTGCATCCATGACAGTATCTGCTATTTTGGAACTTTTCAATATATTCCATTCTCATTGAATTTAGGTGATATCTCATTGTGGTTTTGATTTGAATTTTCCTAATGATTAGAGATGTTGAGCATTTCTTCATGAGTTATTGGGCATTTGTATATCTTTGTTTGAAAAATTTCTGTTCATTTTTTTTCTTTTGTCCATTTCTTTAGGGAGTTGTTTGGTTGTTCCTTGCTGATCAGCTTGAGTTTGTTCATCCTGGTTATCAATCCTTTATTAGATTTTGTTATCGGTGCTTTAGAAGATATATAGCATGCAACTATTTTCCTCCATTCTGTGGGTTGTCTATTTGCTCTTTTAATTGTGTCATTAGCTGTGCATAAGCCTTTTAATTTGATCAGGTTACATTTATTGATTTTTCTTGTGGTGGTGATTGCTTTTGGATTCTTCTTCATGAATTCTTGGCTTAGGCCAATATCTATAAGAGTTTTTCCAATATTTTATTCTAGGATTATTATAGATTCCTGCTTTAGGTTGAAGTATTTTACCAATTGTGAGTTAATTATTGTGAGTGGTAAGAGTTGTGGATATATAGTTTTTCTATCACTATTTATTAAACAAGCCTTCTTTTCTGTGGTGTATGTTTTTTTAAGTTTTATCGAAGATAAGATAAGAATATAAGGATGGTTTCATCTCTAGGTTCTCTGTTCTGATATATAGATCTCTGTTGCTTACTATTGCCTTGAAGTCTGGTAAAGTGATGCCTTACTTTTGTTCTTATTACATAAGGTTTAATTGATTATTCTGGGGCTTTCCTTGTTCTATACGAAGTGAAGAACTATTTTTCCATGTCTACAAAAAAATTAGCATTGGTATTTTAAAGAGAATTGTATTGAATTTACAATTCACTTTAGGTAGTCTAGCCATTTTCACAATATTGATTCTGCCAATCTGTGAGCATGGAATCTTTATCTGTTTATACCTTCCTCAGTTTCTTTTCTCAGTGTTTCATAATTCTCCCTATAGATGTCTTTCTCCTTTTTTGTTAAGTATATCTTAGGCATTTTATTTTCCTTGTTGCTATTGAGAAAGGTATTCCATCTTTTCTTTGATTCTCAGCTTGACTGTGGTTGAAGTGTATAAAAGCTACTAATTGGTGTACATTCATTTTGTAACCTGAGATTTGTTAAGTTGATGCACAATTCTAAGAGTCTGTTAGTTGACTCTTTACAGTTTTCTAGATAGAAGATCATATACATATCAGCAGAAAAGAACGCCAGTTTGAACTCTTCTTTCCCTTTGATGTTTTTCTCTTGGCTAATTGCTCTGGCGATAATTTCCAGTAGTATGTTGAATAAAATTCGTGAAAATGGCCAATCTTGCTTGAGTCCAGTAATAAGTGGAAATGCTTTCAACTTTCCCCCATGTAATATGAGGTTTGTTGTAGGTTTGCCATATATAGCCTTTATAATTTTGAGGAATGTCCTATCTATACTGATTTTATTAAGTGTCTTATCATGTAGGGGTACTAAATTTTGTCAGATGCTTTTTCTGCACCGATTGAAAGAATTACATGGTCTTTGTTTTTGCATCTATTATATAGTGAACTACACTTATAGATTTGCATATGTTGAACTATCCTCACATCTCTGGGATAAAGCCCACTTGCTCGTGGTTTATAAGAAGTTTTAATCAAGTCTTCAAAATTTATTTATAAGGATGGCATATATCATAAGCATATTCTGCATTGTGCAGGTACATTTGTAACCCAAGTCACTCATTTGTAGCACCTTTATTTGCATCTGATCCTGAAATAGCATTTCCACTGAATGAGAGCCCCATCATTTCACAGTGCACTGAGCATCTAATGGTTACACTGATTAGAAGGAAAATTTCCATAAGTGTAGTGATTGGTTCACCAACTTAAAGGCATGTATGTGTTAAGGAATCATAGGCATCTTTTAGGCAAGTCAGCTTATGATACTTTTTAGTAAAAGAGTTCTGAATACTTATTAGAGTATATTGTGATGCTAATTTTATAATAATATTATATTATTTATTATAAATTTCAATAAAAATATAATATTAAGAGAAACTTTTTAATGGGTATCAAGTAAATTTCATTTAAAATGATATTTATGAATTGCTTATTGGTAGATTTTGGTGAAATTAAAACATGATTTTCCTTAATGATCAAACAAAGCCTTGAAATTATTGGTAACATTCATATAAAATAACTTAGGTGAATAGTCATTCTAAGAATAAGTTTTACAGACATATTTAGATTTCAAATGGTACTGCAAAGTCAAGTAATCAAAACAGCAGGGATTAGACCAATGGAAGCAGAATAGAAAATCCAGAAATAAATCCTTACACTTAAAGGCAACTCAACAAAGGTGCCAGCAATGTACATCAAAGTAAAAACAGTCTGTTTAATAAATGGTGCTGGAAAAATGCATGTCCATATGCAACAAAGTGAAGCTGGATCCTCATCTTTCACCTACACAAATCAACTCAAATTGGTAAAAGGACTAGAAGAAAACATAGGGGAACTGCTACAGGATGTCAATCTGGGCAAAGATTTTTGGGGACTGAGACTTTCAAAGCACAGGTAACAACAACAACAATAACAAAAACAACAACAACAACAGCAACAAAAGACAAATGGGATCACCTCAAGCTAAAAAGCCTATGAACAGCAAAATAAACAATCAACAAACTGAATATAGAAACTGCAGAATGGTAGGAAATAGTTCAACAAAAAGTCCAATTAAAAATGAGCAAAAGACATGAATAAACATAACTTAAAATAAGACACATGAACAACCCAAAAGGTATTTGAAAAAATGCTCAGCATTACTACTCATCAAAAACCACAATGAAATCTCATCACAACCCAGTGGAATGGCTATCACGAAAAAAACAAAAAATAACAAATGCTGGTGAAGATGTGGAAAAAATGAAATACACACTGTTTGGGGGAATGTGAAGTAGTAAATCCAGTAAGGAAAACAGTGCTGAGGTTCCTCATTAAGTAGGACTGCCAAATGATCAGACAGTTCTAAAGAGGGGAACTCAGTATATCAAAGAGATAGCCACGCCATCATGTTTACTGCTACACTATTGCATAGCCAAGACATAGAGTTGACCTAAGTGTTGATTGATAGATGAAGGGGTAAAGAAATATTGTATATATCCACAATGGTATATTCAGTCATAAAAATACGAAATCCTGTCTTTTGCAGACTCATGGGAGTAACTGAAGAAGATTGTGTTGAATGATATAAGCTACGCACAGAGAGACAAATATTGTATGTTCTTACTCACATACAGGAGCTAAAAAAGTGGGTCATTGAAGGAGAGAGTAGTCTGGTGGCTACCAGACTCTAGGAAGGGAAAAGAAGAAAGGAGGAATGAAAAGAAGTTAGTTAAGGGGCAGAAAACTGCAGTTAGATAGATGCAAGGAATTGTGGTATTTGAACATATGTTTGGAAAATTAATATTAACAACAATTTATTGTATATTTCAAAATAGCTAGAAAAATTATAATGTTCTCAACCAAAAGAAAAGGTAAATAAATGTATAAGGTGATGGATAACCTAGTTACACTGACTTGATCATCATACATACTGTTTGTGTATCAAAATATGTATAACTCCACATATGTATAACTATGATATATCAATAAAAAATATAAAAAAGCCAACCACAACACAAATTTTATGTAGAACCTGCTCAAAAGTTCTCTTATATGCCATAAGAACCAACATCAGTGGTTTACTATCATCAAAATAACAATCTTTGACAAAATACTGATTTTGCTCATTAGAAACCATTTTATGAATTGGTTTTTATTCTTGCTTATAATATTTTTTATTGTTATATAAGAATTAATGAAAAGGATATGCAGATTTGTTTATTTGTATTTTTGCATACCTTATCTTTCTTTTTTTTGCCCTCTCAACATTGTCCACAAGTAGTGTGCATATATAATTTGTTATCCCACTATGACACTTCTGAAGGCAAATGGGAACAGAAATAAGAATGACTTAATGAGCCTTATCTGCATAAATCCATTCTTTTCTGGGCTAACTGGAATGTATAACCGCTAATATACATAATGCAAGGCTGGAAATTATTTGTTCATTATTTATTTAATCCAGTTGCTTTATTTAGAAGAAACCAGCATTCAAAGTCACATCATTAGTTGGTGGACAGGCTGGAACTTTGTTTTATGACTTCTGATATATTCCTTCAATGCCCTAATTCCATAAAGAGTTATACAAAGCATTTTGAAATAACCACAATGCATATGTCTCACCAACTTTCTGTAGAGCTGGGAACAATTAAAAAGAATGTAGTACCATCGCCAGTAGTGATTTTTACTTTGCAAAGTAAACTTCTATTCATTAGTATCTTCAACTAATTTAAGTTCCGCATTTCAATAGCAGAGCTAAATGACAAATATAGGAGCTATATCACAAATATATCTGACATCTCATAAATGTCACTTGGGATCACAATTTCTAGGATTGTGCTAGACCAGGGAAGTTGTTTCAATAACCTATTAGTCATCTCTTTTCTACTTTCAATCTTTGACAAAGATCTATGATAGACTTCCTCAAACAATAATTCAATAATATTCATGGTACCAAACTTTTGAGTCCAAGAAACGAATGCATACATTTTAGAAAGTATTTTAGCAAATATGAAATCAGGGAAAGAATTCAGGAGTAATCATATACATACAAGGGAATTCAGGAGGCTGGAAGACTTTTCCTTCTCCAATAGCTTTCCAGACGAGGAAGATTTTATTAGAATGTGCTTTACATTTGCAAATGTAGTTGCCCCAAGCATCCCATATTCTAAAGTGATCTTTTACTCCTCTTTTTTTCTTCTCCATGCATGCCTTCATTAGACACCATTGATACATAGCCACCTGTGTGTATAGCACTAAACCATATATGGTGTTTCTGTGGTAATTTGGAGAGAAATGACAGCAGGTAAATTTTGAACATTCCCAGAGGATGTTCATTCTGCATTCAAAAACATTCCAGATATTTTTGAAGAGTTTCTTTCTCTAATTTGCATCATTTCTAAATACATTTCATGTACTTTTCCAAATTTGTTAGCTGTATTGCATATGCACATTAATATTTAAGCTATGTCAGGTTTAGATATACAAATTAACTAAGAGGCATAAATTAAGTGCACTTTTATGTGATCTTTTATAAAAGAACATCTTTTATGTTATTGTGGCTCCTTAGCTTTGATCAAGACAAAGTAACTTAAGAGACTTTTTCCTTGTTGACTCTGCCACACCTTGAAGTACCAATTACACCTTCCTTAGGCTGTTCATGACAACAAATAACTTTGAGTAGACTTTAGTAAGTAAAAATTTAATCTGTTACTTGTTAAATCATAATTATACAGCAGAGTACTATTCATTCTGAGGACTAGAAAACGCATACATTTCAAACATAGACTTTCTGAAATTCCCTGTATGAAAACCTCCAGTTAATGGACATTCTTTACTTCTGAAGGCTACCCATTCTTTTTTGTACAGTTCTAGAAGTTCTTTGAATATCTCAATATCTTTGGTAGGTAGAATTTCGGTGCCCATGATTTTTTTGCTCCTTGTTTTTACTCCTGTGGTTACATTACAAAAGGAACTTTGCAGATGTAATTAAAAGCAGAAGGGGAAGTCAGAGATTCAAAACCTGAGAAAGGCTGAGTAAGGTGTGTCACAGAAAGAGACCTAAGTTCTACAACCATAGAACTACCAAAAATCCTCACAACCTGAGAAGCTTGGAGGGGATTCTTTCCTAAAATCTACAATAAGATTCCAGTCCTGTCACCACTTTCATTTTAATGTTGTGAGACCCTGAACAATTAAGTCATGCTGTGCCCAGATTTTAGAACCACAGGACTTTGAGATAACAAATGGGTATTTTTTTTAAAGCTATGTAATTTGTGGTAATTTGGTAAAAATTAGAAGAACGTATATATATGAAATATGGGTGGTCTTAGCTTCTTGTTCAAAAGTTAATTATTCATAAGTAAGTAGCTATAGCTTGAATGTAATTTGCTTGACCCTTCCAAATCTCATGTTAAAATTTGATCCCTAATGTGGAAGGTGAGTAGAACCTGGTGGTAGGTGTTTGGGTCATGGCGGTAGCTTTGTCATGAATAGAGTAATACCCTCCCTGGAAGTTGGAGGTAAGTGAGTTCACACTGTTTTAGTTCCCAGGAGACATCATTGCTAAAAAGATCCTTGCACCTCCCCACCTTATTTCCTCTCTTGCCACATAATCTCTGTGTACACCAGCTCCCCTATGCCTTCCTCCTTACATGGAAGCAGTCTGAGGTTCTTGCCAGGTATTCAGACTTCCAGCAAAATAAAACTTTTCTTTATAAATTACTAAGCCTGGGGTATTCCTTTGTAGCAAGAAAAATGTACTTTGACAAAAGTAAACTCCAATGAAAATTACACATTTGCCCAAAGTCATAGTTAAAAAATGACTATCAGTTATTTCTCCCCCAGTCTTTTGTATTATCTTAATTTGTTGATTTGTCCATCATACTGTTATTTTAACAACTGATTTGTAAGAAATGAAGAAGGCCAAAAGCTTGGTAGCCTCTTATGGGTAGGATTAATGTTTTTTAATTATGCCTATGTACTGAGCACTGTGTTTGATACTTTGAATATATTACTTATTTTGTAAAACCTTGATATATAATAAATGAATGATGACACATGCACAAATAAGAATATTACAAAAATATTGTTAAGTATTAAGCCATATATAGAAGCTATTTGTGAAAAATGAGTTCAGAAAAAGAAATATTAATTTTCAATGGGAGGAATCAAAGAAAACTCTATGTAAGTGGAAACACTGTCCCTGGGACACAGATGTGGTGAGAATATGCCCCATTTCGCTACTCTAAAGAGTTCTGTCTTCTCACATTGGATGGCAAGCAACTTGAGAAAGACGCCAAGAAAAATTAATACTTGGAATCAGAGTATTTGCCCAGGCATACTTTCTTTAGTCCTTTAAAATTCCCTCCTTTTATTAATACCCCATTTTTCCTGCCTTTTCATTTTCAACCCTTAGCGTACATGTTATTCGTTGAATTCAGTAACCAAGATCAACATGGCATCTCTGGTTCTTTCATGATTTTCCATGCCTCCTTCCAATAATTTATCATCAGTATTGCATATCACAACTACTGGCAAAGATATTATTCCTATTTTGACCAAAAACACATATCAGGGCTTACGAATTTATTAGAGATATCTAACAGAAATTGGATATATTAAAATTAAGGTATAAATCAATCTTTGTGGAAACATGGGCCAAAATGCAGGATGGCATGAATGACACTGTTACAATAATAGTTTTATTGTTCTATTTGTCCTGAATATAGGGTGAATTAACATGATAAATATATGTTACAAGGTTAAGCAGAAGGGTTAAATATCAGTTTACAAAATTTAAAGTTTTGATTAATTAATAGATGTTAGATATTAAGAATTGCATGTATTTGGATGAATTGGCAGAGAAGCATGAAAAAGTCCAGCCAAACTTTAAAAAAATTGTTCTATTAGCTACAAGTAGGATGACTTGGGGTTTGAAGGAAGTATAAAAGAGGTATATTTGGTAAAAATAAAGAGAACTATGATGAGAACTGATTTTTATTTGCAATCCCATTATGCTAGAAGCTATCAAATATTTCACTAATAATTTTTCTCTTCTATTTGAAAAAGGACTACATAATCAATACAATATGATTCAGTTCAAGCCAATGGAGTCAGTTTATTATTGTGCTTCCTTTCCAGGCCCTGTCCATAAAATCTCACCATCCTCAATTTGTGATGATCTTCCTTATTCTGCAAACCTTTAAATCATGAATTAGGGGATTTTGGACATTATATGTTGAAAAAATTGGAGTCGCAAAAATAGAACCTAAGGCCAAATTTGAAGGAGAGCTGCCCATTAATCAGAAAAAAACAATTTTGGGTACCATGGAGGAAAAACAAATTCTCACATGAGGCTTTTTATTAGGCAGATACCTTTTATGGAGGAAAATGCAAAACCTCAGTGTCTTACAGAGCAAATATTTATTTTTCACTCATATTACCTGAGGAACGTGGTTCACTCGCAGCTCTGCTCCCAGCATGGTGATGCTGGGGTCCAGTATTGTATTTTTATAAGGTATGGCTGAGACTGCAAAGAAAGACATTATCTGAGACCGGCTATTCTCATGAGAAAGTGAAAGATGTAAGAAGCCCAGGCAATGTGGGCGATGACATCAATAGTGCTGGGGCATTCATCACTTCCACTCATGTTCTAAATGAGCCCCCAATTAAAGCATGTATATATGTGTTTGTGAAGTTGAAGGTGAAGAGTGTCATACCCTTCAAGAGGGACAAAGTGAAAAGCTCAGAATCACCACTACAGCCATTTTACACCTTGTGACATATTTGATATAATGTTACCTACTGTAAATAATGTACCTAATATATTCACACTGTAAGTTCAGGGCTTTTTCATGTATAATCCTGATCCTCCACCCGACCCCAGTCCCCCAAATATGTTTTATATATAAAGAAAAGTTTTCAGGGAGATAAAAATAGTATTCCCAGGTATATTTACAATGCAGAATAGAGACAAGACTCAAGTCCAAGTCTGCTTACTTTATTTGTTCTAATGAAAAACTTCTAAGGTTACAAACAAGCCACCACAGTTTTTCTGAACACTGGCCAGTCACCAGAGAGCCTCAGTATTCTCCTCTGTAACTTGCAATTCTGCTACCTCATTTGTAAATTATCTTCCAGATCTAGGAGTTTGTGTCACTCATTAGGACAGGAGAACTGCTAGGATGAAATCCGACATACGAAGGTTTGTGGAAACCTATCCATCACTAAGGAGAGGTATACAATCCAGCTACTTTTTTCACCAACATATTTTCCAGTTTGTTCCATAAAGGATATGAAGGAAGCAATGCAGCACACAGCCAAGTAGAAGTTGCAGTCACACAGATGCAGCATCTTGCCCTCTGGACTGTTCAGGGCATGGTAGGAATTGAGCTACTTTTAAGCAAAGCAAATTTAATATAACAATGAGGAGAGAGAAAATGGAGGGAACTGTGAAAAAGTTTCTGAACCTAATATTTGTTACACTTTGCTTGTGTCTAGGTACTCTTCTAAATCCTCTTAATCCATGTTAACATCCTATGATGCAGGTATTTCTATTACCTCCTATTTCACAGATGAGGCCATGGCTGGGCAAAGAGCTCAAGTAACTTGCCCCCATTCCTGTGGCTAAGATTGGAATTTGGACAGATTTTCTGTAAAATTTATCTCAAACCACCTTGCTGTGTTGCTAGGTGAACACAACCTCAACAGAAATTTATGGCATCTTTCCAGATGCTGCTTTATGTAGCACAGCAAGAAACTCACAAGGGCCAGCACTGGGAACAAGTTCCTTTCCTGAAAATTTTTTAAAGAGTTTACTTAAAATTTATTGTATTTCACTATAGACTGCTATACACTTTTTTGTTTGAGTTAAGAAATTTTAGTATCAAGTTTAGGAAATGCAAATGCCTTTGGTAAAGCATGATGCTTTTGTCACATGGAAATTTGGGGGGTATATATGTGAAGATACAAAAAAGAACCTAATATCAGATTAATTTGTTAATATTCTAGTAGGGACATAACAGTCTTCTCTTCCCCACTTGCCAATTCAGCAAACATCTTCTAGGTGAGTGCTGTGTCACTGAGGTGGGTGAATGACCTGGGAAGTCAAAAAGCAAAAGATACTCTGGTAAGTGAAAGGAGTTAATTGACAAAAGTCAGGTTGGGGAGAATGCCAATGAATGGATGAGGTCAGCAGGGTGGAAATAAATCAAGCAGAGAGTCTTGTTAGGGGCACATTGTATTTCAGTTTTTTAGCTGAGACTAAAGTGAATCTGTGCCCGAAGTTTCTAATGATTGGGTGCTCATCTAGGTTTTCCTCCCATTTTAGTTTCTTGTGAATATTTCACTTGTGTAATTAGGCTTATTACTACTTGTATAAGGAATATGTCATAAAGCCAATGAGATACTGGCTAGAAAGTAGATCTAGTCTTTCATCTTTGTCCTTTCACACCCCTTTAGCAGTGTTGGATAGATCCTCCAATAAGAAACTAAGCAAAGAAATTTTGGACTTAAATTTCACCATACAACAATTGAATTTAACAAACATCTGCAGAACATTTCATCCTAACAAAACTGAAGACACATTCTTCTCAGCAGCCCATGGAACATCCTCCAAAATTGATCATGTCTTAGGTCTCAAGTCTAACCTCAGCAAATTTAAAAGTATAGAAATTATTCCTTGTATTTTCTCGGATCATCATGCAATAAAGGTTGAACTCACCAATAACAGATATCTGCGTACTCATACAAAGACATGGAAACTAAATAAACTTATACTAAATGATAGCTGCATTATAGATGAGATTAAGAAAGAAACTGCCAAATTTTTGGAACAAAACAATAAAGAAGACATGAATTATCATATCCTGTGGGATACTGCAAAGGCAGTCTTAAGAGGGAAATTTATAACATTGTAAGCCTTTCTCCCTCAAGAGAATGGAAAGAGAGGAAGTCAAATAACTTAATGGAATATCTTAAGCAACTGGAAAAGGAAGAACATTCCAACCACAAACCCACCAGAAGAAAAGAAATAACTAAAATTAGAGCATAATTAAATGAAATTGAAAACAAAAGTATTATTCAAAAGATCAATGAATCAAAAAGTTAGTTTTTGGAAAAATTCAACAAAATTGATAAACCTTTGGCCTACCTAACCAAAAACAGAAACTTAAAGTCCCTAATATCATCAACCAGAAATGACAAATTCAAAATAACAACAGATACCTCAGAAATTCAAAGAATCCTTACTAAATACTAAAAAACAGTTTATTCTCAGAAATATGAAAATCTGAAAGAAATTGACCAATATGTGGAAACACACCAACTTCCTAGACTTAATCAAGAAGAACTGGAAATGCTGAACAGACCTATATCAAGTAATTACATAGAATCAACTACACAAATATCTCTCAAAAAAGAAAAGAGTCTGGGACCAGATGGCTTCACTTCGGAATTCTACTAAACCTTTAAAGAGGAACTAGTACCTATATTACTTAACCTTTTCTAAAACACCAAAAAAGAAGGAATACTTCCCAACACACTCTATGAAGCAAATATCACTCTCATCCCCAAACCAGGAAAAGACCTAACAAAAAAAGAAAATTATAGACCAATATCTTTAATGAACATAGATGCAAAAAATATTCAGTAAGATCCTAGCAAACATAATCTAGCAACATAACAAACAAATTATACATCATGACCAAGTAGATTTTATCCCAGAGTCTCAAAGTTGGTTCAATATACATAAATACATAAATATAATACATCGCATAAACAAACTAATAAACAAAGACCATATGATTCTCTCAATAGATGTAGATAAAGCTTTCAACAATATCCAGTATCCTTTCTTGATCAGAACACTTAAAATAGGCATAGAAGGGACTTTTCTTAGACTGACAGAGGCCATCTGCAGCAAACCCACAGCCAATATTATATTGAATGGAGTAAAATTGAAAACATTTCCACTCAGATCAGGAACTAGGCAAGATTGCCCATTGTCTCACTGCTTTTTAATATTGTAATGGAAGTCTTAGCCAGGCAAGAAAACACAATCAAGGGTATCTTTATAGGGTCAGAGGAGATCAAACTTTCACCGTTCGCAGATGATATGATTTTACACTTGGACAGGGACTCAACTACAAAACATTTAGAAGTGATCAAGGAATACAGCAGCATCACAGGATACAAAAATCAATATTCACCAATCAGTAGCTTTTATATATGACAATAATAGTCAAGCCGAAAAAACAGTCAAGTACTCTATTCCCTTTACAGTTGTGCCAAAGAAGATGAAATATTTAGGAATTTATCTGACAAAGGATATGAAAGATTTCTATAAAGAGAATTATGAAACTCTGAGAAAAGAAATAGCTGAAGATGTTAACAAATGGAAAAACATACCATGCTCATGGCTGAATCAATATTGTTACAATCCATATTACCTAAAGCAATTTACAAATTTAGTGCAATCCCTATTAAAGCACCACTGCCATATTTTAAAGATCTGGAAAAAATAGTACTTCGTTTTATATGTAACCAGAAAAAACCTCAAATAGCCAAGACATTACTCAGAAATAGAAACAAATCTGGAGGAATCACGCTACCAGACTTCAAATAGTGTTGAAAATGCGACACTGGCACAAAAATGGAGGGAGAGATGTATGGAGCAGAACTGAAAATCAAGAGATAAACCCAGAAACTTATCATCATTTGATCTTTGATAAGCCCATCAAAAATATAAATTGGGGGAAAGACTCCTTATTTAACAAATGGTGCTGGGAGAACTGGCTGGCAACTTGTAGAAGACCGAAACTGGACCTACACCTTTCACCATTAACAAAAAATTGACCATCACTGGATAAAGATTTAAACTTAAGACATAAAACTATAAAGATTCTTGGACAGAGTACAGGAGAAACACTTGAAAAAATTGGCCTGGGAGAATACTTTATGAGGAGGAATCTACAGGCCATTGAAGCAACACCTAAAATACATTACTCAGTTCTGATCAAACTAAAAAGCTTCTGCACAGCCAAGACCACAGTAAGTAAAGCAAGCAGACAGCCCTCAGAATGGGAGAGGATATTTACAGGCTATGCTTCTGACAAAGGTTTGATAACCAGAATCCACAGAGAACTCAAACTTATTAATAAGAAAAGAACAAGTAATCTCATTTCATTGTGGGAAAGGGATTTGAACAGAAGCTTCTCTGAAGAAGATAGGTGCATGGCCTACAGACACATGAAAAAATGCTCATCATCCCTAATCATCAAAGAAATGCAAATCAAAACCACTTTGAGATATCATCTAACTCCAGTAAGAATGGCTCACATAACAAAATCCCAAAACTACAGATGTTGGGTTGGATGTGGAGAAAAGGGAAAACTTCTGCACTACTGGTGGGAGCGCAAGCTAATGCATCCTTTTTGGAAAGAAGTATGGAGAATACTCAGGGATCTAAAAGTAGACCTGCCATTTGATCCTGAATTTCCTCTACTAGGTGTATATCCAAAAGACCAAAAATCACTTTATAACAAAGATATTTGCACCAGA
>CAUYRH010050483.1:0-19254 GCA_963574655.1 Perodicticus potto | reverse complement strand
AACAAAAAATAGCCGGGCATTGTGGCAGGTGCCTATAGTCCCAGCTACTTGGGAGACGGAGGCAGGAGAATCTCTTGAGCCCAGGAGTTGGAGGTTGCTGCGAGCTATGATGCCACAGCACTCTACCCAGGGTGACAGCTTGAGGCTCTGTCTCAAAAATAAATAAATAAATAAATAAAATAAAATACCAAGAGCAAATATGTGTCTTAAAACATCATTCAAAAGTTGCTGCTTCAAAATGTGATACTCTGGAAGCGTTTTTAAATGCTTTGTTTCTTTTAATTGTGGCATTTCTTCAGAAAATGAACAGAAAATTCTTTGTTTTTTATTAAATCATAGCTGTGTACATTAGTGCAATCAAGGCCTACAATGTGCTGGTTTCATATACAGTCTGAAATGTTTTCATCAAACTGTTTAACATACCCTTCATGGTATTTTCTTAGTTATTGTATGAAGACATTTGTATTCTGCATTAAGTAAGTTTCGCCTGTACCCAGAAAATTCTTATCATACTTTTTTCATTCCTAGTGGCTCTCCAAACAGCAACTGACATCACTGGCCAGAAAGATTGTCAGTATCTGTTTTCCCTAAGCTTGTATTTTAAAGCTCTCTTAAACACCAAATTCAATATGGACAAGCAAATCATGTTCTCTACCCCCAAGGAACCCACATGCTACTGAGGGAGAGAGACCCAGATACAACTAACCAAAGACAGCAAGTAAGTACTGTGCTCCTTGTAGGAACACCAAGGGGGAAGCTAGTAATTCTTCTGAAAGTTTGCCCTTGACCATTGAATATATCCCACAGAGAAGATATCAGTGGAAAACGGGAAGGAATTAAAGAAGTAATCTCATGCAAACCTTTGAATTTAAAAAATCATACACCTGGAGTGGGAGGAACCATTTATTATGATTGTTAGAAAATCAAGAAAGATATTCAGCTCTGAAAAAAAGGAAGGTGTAACTAGGACAGACGTGGGAGCCATTTCTGTTGGAAGGTCACATGAATTTAGCTGTAATCAAATCAGGTTGTATTCAAGAAACTTCAAGTAGATATGCTTTAAAATGCACATTATTTTGTAAAAGTCTACTATGTACTTAATAATTTCAAAAAAATGAAAACTATCTGTTAATAAAGTTAACTAACCTTTTAATGACTCTGTCATGTTTGCTTTGTGTTGGAAAGCATTTGAGTATTTGGTTGCATTTTGAAAGGAAGCCATTTCAGTTGATCCTCTAGAAGGGTACCAGTCTTTTGTGACCTTAAGGGCATCTTGATTTGGGTTAGGTAGGAGAATGTAGATTCACAGCCATAAGTGGTTGAAGAGCAAGAAAGCATGTTTTGGATATGTTGCTGAAGGCCTGGGTATTCTGCTGCATTTTTCCATATTTTAATTGGATCTTTCTTAGCATCAAATAATGACTTCAAAATGTCGTCTGCTGAGAGATCAATCAATCCCATTTGTAAGTTCTTTAGGTGCCTCGGTGGTATCAATTAGGTGAGGCTGAAATGTTAATGTGAGTGTGATGTCACGATTCTTAAAGTCAGTGAAACTTTCATCGTATTCTCCATAACATAGGTTTATAACAGCTGTGTATTCCTAAAATGATTTGCATATATTATCCTGCTCAACAGTGACCTTCACTAACTGGAGAAAATGTTCATTAGGAATTTCTTTTCAGTCTCTCTCACCTTCTTTCCTTTGTGAGAAGGACCAACTTCCAACTCTCTTTGGAAGTGCTATTAACTTCTTCTTTGTTCTTCCCAAATAAAATCCCTCTTTATTACACTGAAAAAAAAAAAATAAATAAATTTTCCTTTGAAGAAGAAGTGTTTTGTAAAAAGATCGATAGCTTTTTTTGAAATGCTTGGATTTTTCGCCATGTATCATATATATAGATTTAGTTTTACCTTGAAAAGAAATATTCAAGTTGTTCCTATTTTATATGATGTCACACAGAAATGCTACATTCCTATAGAAATCTCTCTTTTAAAAAAAAATTTAGATTAATAAGAGGGTAGAAATGATTAAGTTACAACGTCTGCTTTTGTTAGATAAGGTAAGGGCCCTATTGTAGTTGTGCCCCTCACGTTGCTGATTCTGTTCTTAGTAAAATTTAACTATTATATCTGCTTTTGCAAAGGGAAAATTTTGGCTAATATCTGTCCCTGCAATAGTCAACACACTTTAGAATGATATGGCAAATCCATACTGAATACCTCGTTGTTTAACTTTAGCATGTTCCCAATGTCACTTAAAGGCCAGGTGTGGTGGCTCACACCTGTAATCGTAGCACTCTGAGGCAGAGGTGGGAAGATCCTTTGAGCTCTGGAGTTTGAGACCAGCCTGAGCTAGAAAAACTAGCCGGGCATAGCAGCGCACACCTATAGTCCCAGCTACTCGGGAGGCTAAGGCAAGAGGATTGTGCAAGCCCAAGAGTTTGAGGTTGCTGAGAGCTGTGATGCCACAGCACTGCCAAGGGTGACAAAGTGAGACTCTGTCTCAAAAAAAAAATCATTTGAAGTAGTAGCTTCATCACAGAGATTTTGCTGATGTAAGATACAATGAAAATACATGAGAGCATCTGGATCTACTAATACATTTTTATCTGTGCAAAAAACCCTTCATGTTTTTCTGCCATGGAAGGTGCATTGTCTATACCAGCAGGTTCTCAACCTGTGGGTCACGACCCCTTTTAGGTGTATTAAAGGTTTGTGGCATTAGGAAGGTTGAGAACCACTGGTATAAGTCCACCTATTAAATTTGCCAAATTCAGTCCAATTTCATGACATTTATCTTGAAAATTGTTGGAAGATATCTATACCGTGTATTCTGTTTGTAAGAAAGCCTAAAGCAAGTAACTCTTTGTAGCAAAGCAAATCTTTTGTTCTGATCTCAATGAAGTATAACACCTGCACCAAGTCAGAATTATCAGTTGATTCATCCAAAAGCAATTAGATAATACATATTTTCCTTTTGAAGTATTTCATGGAGTTGTTTTGTTAAGTTGAAGACTCATTTATGCTGTGGACCAGTTATGTTTCTCCTTGAAAGAGGCAGTTGTATGTATTTTGAAATGTTACCAGGGTCTAAGCATCCTACAACTTCAACAATTCACTCTTTCACAATTTCTATGTCACTGAATGGCTTCACCCTTTTCCTGAATATATAAGCTACTTTACAAATTACTGTAGTGGCATTATTTCCAAGTCTTATTTCTTCTTGAAAGAACTGTCTTTGCTTTCGCTTTTCATTTCTTAATTTCTACAATACAACCTTTCATGCCTCTTCCTCTAATTTAAAATATTTGTGGTCCTTCTGAGTGTTACAATTGTTTTATTTCTGTTTAAAGAATTGTCTTTGCTTTTGCTTTTTATCTTTGAATTTTCCCAATACAACCTTCCATGCCTCTCTCTCTGATTCAAAATATTTGTGATCCTTAGGAGTGTGATAATGCTGATGAGCACTTGATTTCTTTCATGTTGATACTGCAGTATCATAAAGCCAGCAATCATCTTATTTTAGCAACTAGACAATATTGCAATTCTTGATCCTTGTTAAAAAGTTTGCTTTCTTCCTGCAATGATCTCTTGGTCTTCCTTGACATGATGGGTTGTTCAGAAGACAGAATTAAAAAATACTTTTGAGCTGTGCAACTATTCGCAAATTTCACTTCAAGGCAACACAGTGCATCATTGTCGACTGCTGATACCAGATTGGCAGACTCAATCCCCATAAACTCTCAGCAACCAGCCTCCTGCTGTAGTGGCACCAGTCAGGTGGGGGAAGTTAGAACTAAATCATGAGAAGCTGCCAATTTAATCCTTAGGGCTTACTAATGTTCTACTTGTGCCAGTAAATCTGGGAGGATTGTCTTCGAAACTTAATTTATTCTTTGGCATTTTAAATATGTTCATTTAAAAGAATAAAATAGGCTGGGTATGGTGGCTCACTCCTGTAATTCTAGCACTCTGGGAGGCCAAGGCATGTAGATTGCTTACATCATAAATTTGAGACCAACTTGAGCAGGAGGGAGACCTTAACTCTAAAAAATAGCCAGGTGTTGTGCGGGGGGTGTGAGTGGGGGCTCCTATAGTCCCAGCTACTCGGGAGGCTGAGGCAGGAGGATCACGTGAGCCCAAGAGTTTGAGGTTGCTGTGAGCTATGATGCCATGGAACTCTACTGAGGGCCACAGAGTGAGACTCTGTCTCAAATATAAATAAATGAGTGAATAAAAATAAAAAATTAAAAACAAAACATGAACAAAGACATATTAATAATAGCTTTTGTTCTGTAAAATTTAGATTCCGTCAAAAGGCCACACTTACTGACCTAGCAGGTCACATGTAGCCTAAAGGCTACAGCTTCCCTCCGGCCTCAGGACAGGTAGAAAGGCTCATCCTCTTTTCTCCCAACTCCATTACTCCCTAAAATGTATAGAAATTATGAAAGAATATAAAATGCTTGCAATCTAGCTACTATTTGAGTACTTATTATATCCAAAACATAATATGAATTTATTTGCACATGATGGAATCTCAATTGATTTTGTCAATAGCTCTTACCATTACGTGTTATCATTTCCACTTTATTACCTAGGAAAAACTTAAGATTAGTAAAAGTTAAATAAACTTCCTGAGGTTGCTCAGCTCATAGATGGCATAAAAGGGGTTCCAATCCATGCTGTCTGACTTCAAAGTTCATTCAAGCTTTTAGCCACACTATCACATTATCTCCATCGTAGAAGAAATGTGCAGTCAAAACATCCAGGAACCTGAACAGACCTGCTCCCTACCTTCCAGCGGGATGCACCTAGGATGGGGGCTTAGCCGGAAGGAGATCTGCCGAGATTGAGTCCAGAGCACTCTCATCTTTCTTGGCATTACTTTAATTGACAAAGTTCTCCAAATACCTGTCTTTCCTTAGAGAAAACTATAACCGTAGCAATCTCAGTCTTTGGTTTCATGAACTGTGGGCATATCACTCTCCACATCTTTTAATTAGAGCCATAGGATAATCTTCTGGAAATTCACCTCATTGTCATGTGACTACAAAATCCTAATCTATGCACATGGAAACAAGTATTCCTCGTATTTACCCTTCAAATTCCATTCGCAACTTTTTTCCCTGTTTTTAATGTTTGAAGTCTGTATCAAAGCAGGAATTCTCCACCATTGATAACATCAGAGTGTACTGATGGGGACATCTGAGATTGTGAATGGACAAGGGAGACTGTTAATTTTAGCTGATTGGGCCTACAAGATAGACAAAGAGGGAAGCTATGAGGTCAGACTGGGGTCTTCTGTCTCCACCAGCATTTCGGTGGCCCACAGATCTCAGGAGAAAAAGTGTCTGGCAGACCCCCTAGTACTTGGTACAAGACCCAGTGAGCACTGGCTTCTGTGTATGATAGGAAATTCTGATTTCTTCCTCAAACTATTACTCAAGGATATAACTGGATCCCATCAGGCAGTCACATTTATCTCAAGGAATTTTATTTTACGATTCAGTTGTGTTTCTATTTTGGTATGAACTCACCTGTTTTCTACCTCATTGAATCCCATAATCAACATTCATTCCTAGGGGCAAATTATTCACAAAGCTACTTAAAAGTGTTTCTCCCTACTAATTATCCATGGAAAGATTAGTATTGAAAAAGGCAGTGGATTTTCTTGACTCAAAATTTTCTGTCACAAGTTAGACTATCTAAAGTTTTAAACCATCTTTTCTAAAGTTTTCAGTCTGAAACCTTGCTTCAAGTGGGAAATGAAAAATTAAAGTATCTTAGAGAGTTTCTGTGTTCACAGGCAAGTTTCAGCAAGTCTTACAGGGAGCACAGTGAAAATGATGAAGCAAAAAGGGATAATCCATGAATCTTATTGTATCCAGGACACATACCATGCATATTAACCTGTAAGCAAAAGGAAATTATACCAGAAATTGACTTAAAAATTTAACACTGGGGATGTGATTTTAATCTGATAAAGTTAATATATTCAATAATGGAGTGACTAGATTTTCAAACCTCCTAATTGGATTTTTGTCTTAATATAAATTGCAAAGCACTCACTTTATTATAAATGAAATGATGCACTCATCCATATAATTATCACTTAATATTGAGCAAGCACCTCCTGGGCTTATAACTCATAAATGCGGACTTCAATTTTTGAGCCAGGTGCTTAATTTATATAACTTTATTACTCATTCATAATCTAGTAAAAATAAAGGTGGGATGCTATAATAATTTTGTGTTCTGATATATTAGGCATAGATACTTGAAGGTGAACATTCTAACAATAGGCAACATGAGCTATGGAAAAGTTTCCCTAAAGAATTAGCTTACCTGTTATTATCACTATGAGTGCTAGTGTCATAAGTGTTAGGAATAATTCTATAAAATCCTAAAATAAGTAATGATAATGTGATTTCTTTCAGAGCACTATTATCTTACATAGCAAAATTAAGGAAGATTAATTTATCATAAAATTGGAACATGTAGCCAACAATTTATCTTTACTGAACAGCATATTTTAACAAATGTGACCTCAGGAAGGAGGAAAGGCAGGAATCTATATAGCTAAGTGATTGGGAAATAAATTATATTTCTTTACTTAAATATTTGAAGTGAAAAACGAAACAGTATTGTATCCTGGTTCTAGTTAGCAATTTGGAGTCCGAATAAGGAAATAGCAAACTAAACGTGACTGTGAGTACCTGGAAGCAAAGCATAGAACAGAACGCACTGCTTTTAATTTCTAGTTTCTTAGCATTCCATTAAAATAATATTCTCAGTAAGCTTTGGCTTTGACATCAGCAGGGCAAATGCCTTCTGAGGCCTAAGAGGTAAGATTGGAAGGCATAGAGCTCATGAGTAAATGGTCACTCTGCGCCCTACACAGGTTCTGCGTAAAGTGAGAGACCCTTGGCTCTTGGGCTGCAATCGCCCCAGGTCCAGGCACCTTGGTCCACAATAAAGCAGGTGGAGATGTGAACTGGGGCCCAGGACAGAGACTAGGCTGCAGACGGGAAATGTGGAGCGGGTTTTTCCCAGGGGGTGGTTGATCATGAGGTGGGTGAGATAACGCTGCAGGAATGCAAATGTTGCATGAGAAAAGTAAAGGGCAAGGATGGAACTCTTGGGAACACCCAGAAACACGGAAACTGCAGGGATGAGCCACGGGAGAAAACTCAGCGGGAAGTGCAGGGCAGTTCCGTAGACATGACCTTTCCCAAAATGGGAAAGAGGGATAGTTTCAAGAATGATGCTCTAATCGGAGTGTCGAATGATGCAGGCAAGTGTAGTATGAAAAGGATTGCGGGTTTGTCAGGTTAGAGAGATTAATTGGCAGCCTCAGCACGTTGCATTCTGAGTGGAGGGTGAGTGTGGAAATCAGAATGCTATTTTCTAAGGTGAATTAGAGGTGAGGAAGTGGGAAAACGCCAGCTTTGTCTCTGCCGGTATTGATTTCTGCTGGTATTTATTTCTACCACAGAAATGGTAGGAGGAGCAACGGAATCGCTACTGCAATAGTTCACGACATTGTCTGCATATCACAGTCACCTTGAGCAGGGTTAGTCTTATTTTTTTACTTTTTTAAGCTAATGCCTGGGCCTCACCCCAAACCAGCTAAATCTGAATCTCTGTGGTGGGGAATCGGCCATTGATAGTTCAAATAGCACTCCAGGTGATTTTATTGTTTAGCTAGAACTGAAGACCACTGGATTACACAGATAAGAATGTGGGTTTTGGGCTCGGCACCTGTAGCACAGTGGTTATGGCACTGGCCACATGCAGCGAGGCTGGTGGGTTAGAGACTGGCAAGGGCCAGCTAAATAACAATGACAACTGCAACCAAAACATAGCCAGGTGTTGTGGCGGGCATCTGTAGTCCCAGCAACTTGGGAGGCTGAGGCAAGAGAATCGCTTAAGCCCAAGAGTTTGAGGTTGCTGTGAGCTGTGACCGCAACAGCACTCAACCCAGGGCAACATAGTAAGACTCTGTCTCAAGAAGAAAAAAGGGGTTTTGCCTTACTCCTATTGTTACTGGAGTTTTACAGATGCTTCTTGGGCATTTGGTTTCTAACATCAACCATACAAATTTGATTCTTTCATAGAACTTTATGAGATCTGTCAAGCCACTGCTTATTTTCAACTGAATTAAAGTCATTTGTGGTAAGGCCTTATTATTGCTACTAGGCTATAAACACTATACCCTTGCAATTACAGACTGTCACTAGGCACTAAGAAATGCTTGCAACATGATGGCACCTGAATAGACCTTTGTATCTTGCCTGGCTTTCTACCCTTGGTTCTTACCTTGCCTACCACTGTCAAAGAAGTATTTGACAGTATTTGACCCTGGAGAAAGTTAAATAGGTAAGGAAGTATTCATTGAAGGCTATTGCAATATGGGAGAGAGGCCTCAGCTGGAACTAATTAATGCTAAAACAAGAGGCAGGAGAGTTTTTAAGTGCTGGGGTGAGCTAGTAGAAAAGTGCTGTAGGGCAATAGGAGAACTTTGATCAATAGGATGTGCTATTTTTAAGCTATTTTTTCCTGAATTTGCAAATGTTCCTCTCTGTGATTATGCCATCTGTGTTTGCTAATTGGTGTCCAAGGATGTCAGGCTCCTTCCCTGCCTCAGAGACTGAGAGCTAAGGGCACTATTTTTCTTGATAATTACTTTTCAGTGGGATGGCTAGCACGTTGTTGAGAAAGACATTTTTGGATTATGAAACTGTCAAAGGGCTATGAGAAAATGTGCATCTCAAATGGGCAGAGAATGAATTTACAACAGAAAAAAATTGTAAAGTAAATACAATAAATAAATACGATAAGAAATATGATAAGAAAAGACAAATCAGGGCCCAGAGTCAGGAAGAAGTCTGCTTAGTAAAGTTTAGTAAAGTTGAGGGTAACATTAAGGCCCCCTTGGTCACCATATTTGATTTTTCTTTGTTTTAATCTTTTTCTCAGCATCAACTTCTCTAGCCTGTCTCGATTCTCATTTTTACTTTTCCTTCATGGTATAGTTTAAGTCAAAATTTTATTGCACTAATATATTTTTAAAGAAATCTTAAAATATTGTATTCATTTAAAAAGTGCATAAGTTGCACACACACACATGCACATATACACAAACGTTTATATTTGGAAGACTTAAAATTAATCTAACATAACTCTGTATTAAATGTTGGAGTTTTGTTTACAGTGTTCTAGCTCTAATTATCTTCATGGAAGAAAAAGTCTTGGATAATTCTTCCTTTCTCTGGCCATATCTTCATCCTCACAGACAACAATATGCAAATTGAATTAGTTCCTCACTCACATAAGATTTCCTGAAGTGATTGAACTCATTACTGAGAATTCATCCTCCCCCCATGTCTTCTTTGGTTTAGATATACTCTATTCCACATATGAGGCTGATTCAAGGAAACTCATTACCCTGGGTGTTTTCTTCAACATCGCTTTTTTTTTTTCCTTTTCATTTGTTATGGGTACATAATAGTTATATATATGTTTAGAATGGCACTTGGACGTGAACACAAGATTTCCTAAGGTAGAAGCTGACCAGTTCAGAGTAGAGAATGATTAATTCACTCCTTCTGAACACTCTACTTCTATTGATGTAGACAGAGATCAACTCCCTTTTTGGTACCATTTTTTCCCATATACTTTCTTACAGCAGTTTATAAACCTAAGTATTGAACTTTCCATATATTTTGTTGGATTTGGTCCATCACTATAGCTGGTCAAGACCGTTTAGAATTTTGCTTATACCCTACATTTTATTAACTAATTTTCCCATACTTCTGTAATCTGCTACATAGGTAAAGTTTACTTTTATTTTATTACCTGGATCTGAGAAGAGCCCTGGATCTCACCACCCACCAATGAGTGCTAAGTCTTAGAATGAACATGTTTATTCAACAAGTTGTAAATTTATCTCATTGTTGGTCCATCTCCATTTATCTTGCTTATATCCATACCTAATATCATTTCAAATGTGCTGATAAAGCACCAAGTAAAATCTTTGTTATTTATGATTGTTCTAATAAATTTAATCTTTTTAAATTTCAAAAATATTAAGCATGTTTTTGCTATAGGGAGACACTATACAATGCTGAAGTCAGGGCTTTCAGGATGCCCCTCACCAGGACAGTGACCATTGTATCGAATAGGTAAGTTTTATCCCTCACCTCCCTCCCAACCTTTGCCCTTCTTAGTTTCCAATGTCTTTATGTCTTTTTGTGCACGTGTACCCATTGTTTAACTTTCACATATTAATGAGAACACGTGGTATTTGATTTTCCATTCATGAAATACTTCACTTGGGATATGGTCTTCAGTTCCATCCAAGTTGCTGCAAAAGACATTATTTCATTCCTTTTTTATGACGTTAATAGTACTCCATGGGGGTGTGTATGTGTATACATATTTTATGTATATATATACACACATAGATACATACATATACACATATGTATGTAAATTATATATACATATATGTCAGATTTTCTTTATCTACTCATGAACTGATGGACACTTCAGTTGATTCCATATCTTTATAATTGTGAATTGTGCTGTAATAAACATCTAAGTGCAGTTGTCTTTTTGATAAAATGATTTCTTTTTTTTTTTTTTTGCAGTTTTTGGCCAGGGCTGGGTTTGAACCCTCCACCTCTGGCATATGGAGCCAGTCCTCTGCTCCTTTGAGCCACAGGCACCGCCCAAAATGATTTCTTTTTCTTTGGGTAGATAAGCAGCAGTGAGATTGCTGGATTTAATGGTAGGTCTACTTTCAACCCTTTGAGGTTGTGTTAGTTTGCGCTTCCACCAGCAGTGCACTCCCTTTTCCCTGCATCCACACCAGCATCTGTTGTCTTCTGAGTTTTTAATAACAAAGGCCATTCTGACAAGGGTAAGGTAGTATCTCACTGTGGTTTTACTCTTCATTATGTTGAACATTTTTTCACTTGTTTCTTGACCATTTGTCTATCTTCTTTTGAAAAATATCTTCATGCCGTGGTCTATTTTTGTATGGGTTGGTTTTTTCTTGCTGATTTGTTTGAGTTCTTTGTAGATTCTGGATATTAGTCCTTTGACAGATGTATAGCTTGTAAATATTTTCTCCCATTCTGCAGGTTGCTTGTTTACTCTGTTGATCACTTTCTTTGCTGTGTAGAAGCTTTTAAATTTAATCAGGTACCATTTATTTACTTTTTTGTTGTTGTTGCTGTATTTGTCTTTGGGGTCTTAGTCATAAATTCTTTGTTAGGCCTCTATTTATAAGAGATTTTCCTACACAAATAGAGAAACATCTCATGCTCTTAGATTGGTAGAATCAACATTGTTAAAATGTCCATTCTGCTTAAGAGAATTTATATATGAAACACAATTCCCATCAAAATACCAGTGTCTTATTTCACACATTCAGAAAAACATAATCTTAAACTCCATTTGGAACCAAAAAAGAGCCTAAATAACCAAAGAATTCTTAAGCAAAAAGAACAAATATGGAGGCATCATGTTACCTGACTTCAAATCACATTGACTTGAAATTTTATAATAGCATGATACTGTTATAAAAGTAGAGATATAGACCAATCGAACACAATAGAGAATCTAGAAATAAAACCATATAGCTATGACCAACTGATCTTCAACAAAGCAGACAAAATCAGATGGTGAGGCAAGGATGTCCTATTCAATTAATGGTGCTGGGAAAATTGTATAGACACATGCAGAAGAATGAAACAGAAACACTCTCTCTTGCCATATACAAAAATTAATTCAGGATGTATTAGGCTGGGCTTGGTGGCTCACACCAGTAGTCCTAGCAATCTGGGAGGCCAAGATGGGTGGATCACCTGAACTCAAGAGTTCGAGGTCATCTTGACCAATAGTGAGACCTCATCTCTACTAAAAATAGAAAAACTAGATGGATGTTGTGGAGGTGCCTGTAGTCCCAGCTACTTGGGAGGCTGAAGCAAGAGGATTGTTTGAGCCCAAGAGTTTAGGTTGCTGCGAGCTGATGCCACTGCCCTCCACCCAGGATAGCAGAGTGAGACTCTGTCTCAGAAAAAAAAAAATTCAGGATGGATTAAAGACTTAAATATAAGGCATCAAACCATAAAAGTTCTAGAAAAAAAATAGATGAAACTCTTCTGGAAAGAAATCTAACTTTTTAAAATCCAGATTTAAAAAAACTTATAGTAGATCCTCTTATCCTCTTCTTGAATATAAATGGTGGCATTTATATACATTTATTTCAACTAAAACACATAGCACCTTAGTATTTAAGAAACAAATTCATTTTGAGATATATCCCAGCCTATTCATAAAACTTATAATTTCTATGGGGAAACTGCTTATGAATTATTTTTGTAAAAAGACAAAATTTTTCATTGTTGTGTTTATCATCATCCAAGAAATAGAAGGGCGAGTGTAGCAGAGTGATGTCTTCTCTGCTTTCAAATCAATTAGAAGAACGTTTCAAGGCATAGGCCTTCTTTGATTCCATATAATTAGTGTTCAAACACATACATTTTCATAATTCTGGAGGTTTTCTGAATTTTCTACAAAATCTATATATATATGTTTACTTACATAACTCATTTTTCAAATATGAAGTAGACATTGGAAATATTTACAGAGCGCTCAAATGATAGTAGACGCCCACAAGGGTCCAAATGGAGATTTACGTGACTAGTTCCTTTCAGAAGACCAACTGGCTGCGCACTTGACAATCTGCTTCTGTTTAGATCAACGATTAGCTCCAGAGATGCTTTTGAAAGCTATGTTAAGGACTGTTTTTCCTCTACTACCAACTTGCCAAAGTTTCCTTGCTTTTGCTTTGTGACAAGCTGCATGTAGTCTATGCAGTAATTTTGCCAATGTTAAAAGAATGTTAGAAAATAAAAACATCTTTAACTCAAATTTTGATAGAACAGTGATTATGACCATTCCACCTGATAGTACAGACATGCACATTCATAGTTGAAGAATAATTAAGCCATTTACTTGTAAGTGACTTAGATAACCATGAAGTGTTAACTGCTGAGTTCCGACACCCAGGCCATGGTTAGTTGAAGTCTTTTGTGTAGATTTTGGAAAATCTCATGACCTTTTTAATGGGATCTTTATTCTCCCAGTGCGGCCACCTGTTTGCTTGTGTATTTATTTGTTTCTCTCCCATGTGCTTGACATCTGTCTTTCCTTACCCCACTATTGGTTCACATCTGCCTTCATGTTAAGTCTGTCTCTACAAGTCTCTCCTTCCTGCTTTGTCCGGATGCAGAAGGAATTTAAATTCTGGGTGTTAGGAGTCCAGATTGAAACCTTCTAAAGAAACTCTGGCCAGATCTAAAATAAGTTGTGTGATCACAGGGAGAGAGATGCAAAAACTTCAAGGGTAGGGTGGCAGAGACAGAGATAGACAAGGAGGAAGTGAGCTGTGAAGCCAGGTGGGGCTAAATATTCAGTCCAAGATGAAAAAATAGGGAGAAAATTAATTTTAAAGTTAAAGGAAATTTATACTAACCATTTTTGAAAAACTGAGTTTTAACCATTTGAGCTGCTTGGAATCTGCACTGAGGCCCCCTGGTGCTTGATTCTTGAAACTCAAGTTTAATTTACTTTCTTCTTTTTGTCAAGGATTGTTTGCTGGGGCTTGTTGGTAAGTGAGACGATCCGGTTCTGTTTAGATAGGGCTTCCACCTAGCTTCTAATATGAATGATTGGTGATTTGGTGATTTGGTTTGCAACTTCTTGTTTTGTTTATAGTACCTGAATATAATTTCTGCAACTTCTTGTTTTGTTTATAGTACCTGAGTATAATTTCTGCAACTTCTTATTTTATATACTACCTGAATATAATTTCTGGCATCCATTCAAATAGACTATAAACCTCTTGTTTGACAGGATAGGACTCTGGAACTGGGCATTTAATCAAAATTAATCTCTTGAATATTGAATAAACATTTAGGAAAGGTGATTTCTGAGGCAACCATGGAACGAAGGAATGAAAAGCAGGAATGGGGATATTTTATAGTAAGTTCCTTAGTTAACTTCCACCTTCAGCTGCCCTGATTTCCATCACCTTTTATTGAACTGAATTGTATGCAGATTTTTAGGTCTCACCATTGAGCTTTTTTGTGCAGTGAAGCATCCCAAAGCTGGGACCCAGTGGGAGCTGGAACAGGTCTGTCTCCAGGATAAAGCTCGCTGTGTCTTTGGAAATCTGAGAACTATTGCTCCAAGAAAAACATATACTTTACCATTCTATGAAAAGGAGACGTGTTCAACTATGGTTACAGCCAATATCTACTATCTCTTGCCAGGGAATCTCTAGCCAGCTAAGACTGGAAATGCCTGCCCTAGAGAATCAATTGTGGGTCTTAAAAGGCTCTCCAGGTGCAGAGCCATGAATCTGCTAAATTGTGAAAGGTCATGACCACAGGACATCTGCCCAGTTGGCATTTGTCACACTGTCATGTGTTTGCAACTCTCCCTGGGATTTGGGTAAAATGCAGACTCTTGGGCTTCTACTCCAAACATACCCATATTATAAATCTGGGGTGGAACCCAAGAAGTTGCCATTTTATCATGCTCTGGGGTGCTTCTGCTCTGCTGTTTTGAGGACCATACTTTGAATAAAACTGCCCTAGGTGATCATTGCAGTATGATTAATTCAATCAGGAAATTGAACACCTTCTAAGAATATCTACAACCAAAGGATGGACCTCTAGAGACCCCAAAGGCTGGAGAGAGAAAGGACACATTGGCTTAGCCAACAAGATCAACAGACTGGCAGGGCACTGTGGCTCACGCCTGTAATCCTGGCACTCTGGGAGGCCAAGGTGGGGGGATTGCCTGAGCTTAGGAGTTAGAGACTAGCCTGGGTAAGAGTGTGACCCCCATCTCTAAAATTAGCTGGCTATTGTGGGCAGGCACCTATTATCCCAGCTACTTCGAAGGCTGAGGCAAGAGAATCACTAAAATCCAAGAGTTTGAGGTTGCTGTTAATTGTGACACCAGGGCACTCTACTCAGAGAGTGAGACTGTCTCAAAAAAAAAAAAAAAAAAAGATTGGCACAATGGACTTTGGAAATCAGTGTGGTGATAGATGACAGAATAAGATAACTATTTAAGCCAGGAAACAGTATTGTGAGATGATTGTTGTTGCTGACTCACATAGGAAACCTTGCCCACAAAATACAGGTGCAAATGTCACGTCATAAGGGCCACATTAGCTTTTGCCATGGGTGGTGAGTGACCAGATATTTCATTCTGGGCACACAGAAAACCTTTCAGTGTGGAGCTGTGATCCAGACCCAGGCTTCTTGGTGAGGCAGGCTGCAGTGACTTCCCTGCACTGTGACATTGTAGCTGTGTTCCTTAGCAAGCTACTTAACCTTTCTAGGTCTAATTTTCTCTGTATGAAAATAGAGATATTGATAATACCTTCTTCCCAAAGTTGTCATTAAACTTGTATCAACGCATTTGCTACCATGCCTGGTGCTTAAAAAACGCTCAATAAAGGTTAGTTATTATACCTCCAGCAAGATAAATGTTGCCTTTGATGACATCTAGGACTTAATCAGAACGAGGACTGTCTTACATATTTTAGTATGACATATACAAAAAAGAATTTCCACAGGAGCTGGAGAATTTTCCAAGTTCTTTTGATCCGTGTGTCAATTCTCCTGGTAGGAGTAGTTCAGTTCCATTTTTGTGATAACAAAGCAGTAGTTAAAGCTATTTGGGGCTATTTTCTCCAAATATGCCTTATAACCCTGAGAAAATTTTATCTCACAAAGTAGCTAATTCTAGCGAAGCTAGAAGGTTGGTCATTCCTGACAGCGACTCCCGTGTATCTCTTTTGTCTTGCCGTCGCCCCGTCCGGATGCTTCTGAGCTCCCAGAATCACACGTGTCTATCCATCATTCATTCCCTCTTTCCACCCTGTGTACAGTGTCTATTCCTGCCGCCGTGGGAATACCTGCTCAGCGACGATCACCTCTACTTCGTCTCAGTCATTTTCGCAGTTACTGTTGTGTGTTGTGTCAGATTTAGTTTGGCTTTGATACTGATGAAAAGGGCAAAAGACCCTATTTACTAAAGTGATTTTTATCCCCACTCCATTCGCCTTTGCGCGTCCTTGTCTGTGTCTCAAATTTAGCAAGTGAAACATTTGTCCCAATAGATTATTCGAAATGCATCCTTGGACTTCACATGCATGATTGATTTCAAGTGTATGCCTGAATTCTTCCTGCTGGAATACAGCCCCAGGACACCAAAACACACTGTAAAAACGCTTTCCTGTCATCGCCAGGTACACCCGTCATCTTTGACTTAACCTTTGTATTGTGAACAAGTAGTTGCTGGCAAGAGATCACAAACAAGACCTATCTCTGGGGCTCTAGTTTCCACAAGTCTTGCCAGGGATGACATCTCCCTAAGACACGACTCCCTTTCATCCTTTCCTGGCCCTGGCTCTTTTTGTCTCTCTTCCCGTGTGCCATATTCACTTTCCTGTATCCACTTTGAATCAATCTGTGCGCCTCTCTGGTTACCGCAGCTCAGCAGCGTGTCCCAGAAACCACTCAAGGCTCGTCTCTGGGTATCCTGTTAAGTGTCTGCCTTTCAGCCGTCCTTGGGTAACAAGATGCCTTCTTCACTGTTATTTTCCTTTTTCAAATTTTCCATCTTTGAATTGCTAGGCAACATTTTTAATTTTAGATATTTCTCTTTTTTTCTTTTATGAAGTCATATACACATAGATCACGAATACATTTTTTGCATTTGTGGGGTACAATGTTTTTTTTTTTTAAATACAATTTGGAATGGCTGTATCAAACTAACTAATATGGCTTTTACCTCATTTACTTAATTATTGTGTTGGGACATTTATGTTCTATACTTGGTAGATTTGACTTGTACCCTTACAATATGCTCCATAGGTGTGGTCCCACCATTTACTCTCCCCATATTTCTATTAATTTTTTTCAGTCTCACTCATTTTTTCCTTTTTTTCTACATTTTAGAATATTAGGGAGTACATGTTTCCTTTACATACTTTGTTTTTGTAAAGATTGAGATAAAATTACAAGTGTTCTCCTTACCCAGCAAGTGTGCACTGTATTCAATAGGTGTGAATGTATCCACCCCACCCTGTGTTATTTTTATTGAGATTTATTTCCATACGTGCACTTAAGTCTTGATTAGTTGTTACTAATCCAGCTTGTTACTGAGTACATGTGTTTATTTCTCCATTCTTGTGATATGGACCCAGAAAAGACCTTGAATAGTCAATCTAACCTTACATAGAACAAAGCGGGAGGCAGCACGTTACCAGACTTCAAGGTATACTAGAAGACTATAGTAAACAAAGCAGAGTGGTCTCTGCATCAGAACAGAGAACCCAGAGATGAAATCATCCTCATATTCCCATCTAATTTTTGACAGATGAAAATATACACTGGGGAAAAGAATCCCTATTCAATAAAAGGTGCTGGAAGAACTAGATAGCCACACATAAAAGACTGAAACTGGATCTGCACCTCTCACCACTCACAATGGATAAAGACGTAAACCTAAGGCAGGAAACTGTAAGAATTTAGAAGAAAATGTTGGAAAAACTCTTACAGATATCGGCCTAAGCAGAGAAGATCTTTATCATGAAGCAGATCCCAAAATCAATCACAGCAATAACAAAATAAATAAATGAACCTGGTCAAATTAAAGAGCTTCTGTACAGCCCAGGACACAATCAAAAGAGCGAATAGACAATCCACAGAATGGGAGAAACGTTTGCATACTATACATCTGATTAAGAACAGGTAATTGATGGCTGAGTAATATTCCATGGTATACATATACCATAGCTTACCAATCCACTCCTGGGTTGAAGGACATTTAGGCTGTTTCCACACTTTAGCAATTGTAAATTGGGCTGCGATAAATTGCCTAGTACAAGTATCCTTATAATAAAAGTTTTTTTTTCTTCTGGATAGATGCCCAGCAATGGGATTGCAGGATCAAACGGGAGGTCTAGGTTGAGTTCTTTGAGCTTTCTCCATACTTTCTTCCAAAAAGGTTGTATTAGTTTGCAGTCCCACCAGCAGTGTAAAAGTGTTCCTTTCTCCCCACAGCCGCGCCAGCATCTGCAATCTTGAGATTTTGTGATATAGGAGTTAGATGGTATCTCAGGGTGGTTTTAATTTGCATTTCTCTAATAATTAAGGATGATGAGCATTTTTTCAAGTGTTTACTGGCCATTTGTCTGTCGTCTTTAGAGAAGGTTCTATTCATCTCTCTTCTCCATTGATGTATGGGATTGTTAGGTTTTTTCTTGTAGATTAATTGAAGTTATGTATAGATCCTGGTTATTAAACTTTTGTCAGATTCAAAATGTGCAAATATCCTTTCCCTTTTATACAGGCAAAAGACCTCTATAAAGAAAATTATGAAACCTTAAGAAAGGAAATAGTAGAGGACTTTAATAAATGGAAGAAAATACCATGCTCATGGCTGGGAAGAATCAACATTGTTAAAATGTCTATACTTCCCAGAGCAATTTGCTGATTCAATGCCATCCCTATTAAAATACCAACATCCTACTTTCAAGACCTGGAAAAATGATTCTGCGTTTTGTATGGAACCAGAAAAAAACCCATATAGCTAAGGCAGTTCTTAGTAATAAAAACTAAGCCGGGGGTATCACCATACCAGATTTTAGGCTGTATTACAAGGCCATAGTGGTCAAGAGAGCATGGTACTGGCACAAAAATAGAGACATAGATACTTGGAATTGTATAGAAAACCTGGAAATGAAACCAACAACTTACAGCTATCTAATCTTCAATAAACCAAACAAGAGTGTTCACTGGGGGAAACACTCCCTATTCAATAAATGGTGCCGGGAGAATTGGATATCCGTATGTAAAAGACTGAAACTGGATGCACACCTTTCTCCTCTCATAAAGATTGATTCGAGATGGATAAAGGACTTAAATTTAAGGCATGAAACGATAAAAATCCTCAAAGAAATAACTGGAAAAACACTGGAGATACTGGCCTGGGGAAAGACTTTATAAGGAAGACTGCCATGGCAATAGCAACAACTGCAACAATAAACAAATGGGACTTAATTAAACTGAAAAGCTTCTGTACAGCCAAGGAGACAACAACCAAAGCAAATAGATAACCTACCCAATGGGAAAGGATATTTGCATATTTTGAATC
>CAUYRH010050482.1:0-11743 GCA_963574655.1 Perodicticus potto | reverse complement strand
CATAAATGGTTAAAAATTAAGGCTATTAAGTATAAATAAATGAATTCTTTTCAAAGTTGCTTACATGCTGGATGGAGCGGGAACATATTCTTCTTAGCAAAGTATCTCAAGAATGGAAGAAAAAGTATCCAATGTACTCAGTCCTACTATGAAGCTAATTTAAAGGTTTCATATGAAGGCTATAACCCAACTATAGCACAAGAATATGGGGAAAGGGGCAAGGAAGGGGAGGGGAGAGGGGAGGGTGGGTGGAGGGATGGTGATTGGTGGAGCCACACCTATGGTGCATCTTAAAAGGGTATAGGTGAAACTTACTAAATGCAGAATACAAATGTCTTCATACAATAACTAAGAAAATGCCATGAATGCCATGTTAAACAGTTTGATGAAAATATTTCAGATTACATATGAAACCAGCACATTGTACCCCTTGATTGCACTACTGTATGCAGCTATGATTTAATTAAAAAAAAAGAGAGAGAGAGAGAGAGAAAGTTGCTTACATGCAAGAGCACAAATCTTTTAACCTAGAGACACAATGACTTAGCTTGAGAAAGGAGCTCTGAGGACGGGTTCGCCACGTGTACACGGGTCAAAAGTGATGGTCAACCTGCCTGTTGTCTCTTGAAGCAACAGTAAAAATTGTGGTGCTTCCGACACACACATGTTCACAGCCATACTTCTTTTATTTGATTGACCCCTTCTTCTTTTTTGACTGACTGCTAGAAACAGATGTGGTTCCAGGAAACCAGTGTATCAGCCATGGGACGCAGAAACGAGGGTGTAACTCAAGACACTCATCCGTGTCCAGAAGAAACATTTGGTTCTTGTTACTGAGAGGCCTGGAAGTTAATCTCCATGACAAGCATGAGTTATCTCTTGGGGGGATATAAAAACGAATTGCTCCTAAGTTTGTAAGCATGTACGTAAAATTAATTCGAGTCTTTTAAAGTAATGGCTCAAGAACAAATTGGTAATTTAATGTTTAAGGAAGACAATAAGCTGAGATAATAAGACAAACTTTGCAGACAGTAACATTCACACATTATTAATTATCCAAGATACTTATTTCTACCTTTCAAAACCCTTTGAAGTTAAGCAAAGTAATTGTCTCAATTTCCATTAATTAATTGATTTAAAACCATTGATTAAGCATCCACGTTATAACTCTATCAAACACTTATTGTTTAGTGTTAGGAATCGTAATAAATAATCGTGACACTTTTGTAAAACGTCCCATCTAGAAGACTAAATTCAAAAAATTGAACATTAACAAGTTTTTATTCATAACCTGTGTTTGAGTGTAAAGGGATTAGTTCCCTTATCTAAGGAGAGATTCATACTGTGAATCAGGGGATTCATACTGTGTATTCAGGCAGGGTCTGAACTGAAGGGGGAAGAGGCACGAGGGACAGACTCATTGTGTGATGGGCCTGGGCTTGTGCAGGACCCAATAATCATTGTGTAAATACACTTGAAATCACTTCCAAAGAATACACGTGAAAGTAAGAACAGGTAGATCGAGTGTTACTACCAATACGCATATACCATAAAATTGCAAGGTTGTACATTTATACGAAAACATTTAAAATGCCACTGATTAAAACCACGCTTTCTACAGAAATAATAAGGCAGAGACCCTCGAGGCCTCTGACAAAAATCTTCTTGATTAGGATACAAGCAATTCAGGCAGGTATAAGCAAGAAAAGTGAAAAAAAATCAGCAGTGAATTCTATTATTCCACTGATGGCAAAATCATCTCTCAAGATAAATGATTCTGCAGAGGCCTCTGAGAATTGAACAGGCTTTCCTCACATAGCCCCTGCCTCCCACCCAGGTTGCTGATGTTTTAAGTCTGCCTGCTTTTGTATCTGAGATAGGGTGATTTTTCGATGAGTATCTATTCCTGTTAGACAATAACAGGAATGATCAGTAACGTAATCTACGGCTGTTAATTTGGAGTTTATGGTATAAAACTGTCTGCCAGAAATACCTCTAACCAATACAAAAGCATGCAACCTAATTTACATTGGCAATAGTAGCATTTTTCTATTAACTTGCAGAGCACTGAGTTTCGACTCTGGGGATTCATTTCCTCGCCAGCTCGCACAAAGATGAAAGGAAAACCCACATCTGCTATTGTACAGCAGGCAAGGAACACAGCCTACCTGTGGGAGGGTAATTTTGAGAATAATAAAAAATGTGAGATACATTTATATATTATAACAATATAAAGTTCATTTTTCCAAAATGAATAAAAATACAGATACAAGTCGTGATTTTCCACATTAAACCGTAACACTCCCTTATCTGTGACACATTATTGTAATAACATCTTGACATTTCCCTCAATCCTAACATATATTAGAGAGTATGTGTAATCTTAATTCTCATTTAATTTGCATCATAGTACGTGACTTTAAGAGTTAGACAACTCCAAGAACAAAATCAAAATGACTTCTCAACCATGATGGAATAGGCCAAGAACAATGCTTCGAGACAGGAGCTGAAAACACCAGGAAAAAAACCACTCTGGGGTGTGCTGACTGCAGAGTAGGCTTGCTCGTCTCCACAGTGGCCCTTAGCACCTCTCCCAGACCACGCTAGCCTGTCTTCTGCCTCTCCCAGACCACGCTAGCCTGTCTTCTGCGGAAGGACATCTCCTGTGTCTTTATTTCTCTGTCAGCTCAAACCTGCAAAGATCTTCCATCCCGACCTGTTTGACACTGGATGCGTTTTGTCATCTATGGTACCTTGGGTTCACGAAATGTGACGCTTTCTCTCCCTAAACCATCAATACACTGCCTTCTTTGATAACAGGACAGTCTCCTGGAAGACAGAAATACACGTGTGCTCACAGGAAACAGACGTGCCAGCCACACGGGCCCTCGCTGAACTCGGGAGTTCTGCTGGTTTCCCAGGCGAGGAGACACAAACGTGCTCATTCCACAACAAAACATGGTCAGCCCCTGAGTGGTGTCATATCCTGCAGGGCAGGAAAGCGCGGGCCTTCTGTAAAGCCATAGCGGGTGGTCTACAGTCTCCCCTGTACACATAATGGAAATGCCGAATTAGGAAGCCAAATATTGGTTTTCTGTACTTTTAATGGCAATTGTTTGTTAGTAAAGAGCATTGAGTTTTTTCTTTAACGAACAGATGAAATACTTTGTAATTAGTATATTAAATGCTCTCTGAAAAATACTGTATTTAAAACCAGTTTTTCACTTAAGTAGTTTGATAATGTTTCCCTCAGTTCTGTTTTCACCATTGAACACCTATTTTTTTATGTGGAACAAAAAAATGATAAAATAGTATGTAAATATAGTATTTAAATTTAATGTGGCATCTTTTGCTTCTATTGCTTGTTAAGCACTGTTACATTTAATAAGTAATTTGCTATACAATGTAATTCTACCTTCAATGAACTTGAGGAATTGTTTGTGATTTCCCATTCATACCATAGACTTGATTGTTGAGTGAAGTATTTTGAAACTTCCACACCACAGCTATGCATATTTTAATTTTTGAGGTTCTAATGAATATAGCTCTACATGTAGAAAATATAGGTATAATCTCAGAACTCAACATTCGGCTGCTCCTTCCTTTGTATCAGGAACTAGAGGTCCCGTGCTGAGGACCATGAGAATATGCTGAGGACCCAGCTTTCCAGGACAAGCTCGGGAAGTACCCAGGAGATACTGACATCCACCTTTTAGCATCCTGCAAGAACTGAGAGTCCATTTGTCAGAATTAGAATGATGTAAGAACTGGGAGTCAGTCTGTCAAATGTGGTAAAGCTCACTAGCACTGTTCAAAGCTCACCAATACTATAAAATATTTAACAATCTTCTGATCACTTATTTTATCTGTTAAGAGCTTTGCTAAACCCTGTATCACTTTCTCCCCCGCCAATAAGGCAGTCATTTACATTTGTAGTTTTTGAACAGGCTTTTTGAAAGTAAATGCCTTTACCACAATAAAGGCATTGTGTTAAAAAATGGTGTCTTCGAGCCCACTCCGGATTTGAAGGCCGACAGGATTTCTAGCTCCTTAGGACTGTGGCTTCGTTCCCTTTATTACTTCTTCGCCGATTTATTGTCAGTTTCATGCGCCGAATGGAGGGTTAGTTGCGTTCTATTTAGCATTATTATTTTTCAGAGTGTTTTTATGCCTGATTAGTGGTGGTGCATGATAGTATTTTGACGTGACATGCTGTCAGAAGAAGAGAAAACAGATGCTCTGGAGTTGTGTTACAGGTTTGCTGAGGCAGTTTGGAGGAATAAATACTGTCAAAGGCAATCAAACTAATGTCTAAGTCTGCATTAACTGTGAGTGAAGGCATTTTGGCAGATTGCAGATGGATATTTCTGGTGACTCAGCTCTGGCAGGTGACAATATAGAGAATGCAAGTGTCACACACACACTCACCAACCATCCTGGTCATAGGGGCCTGTAAGATTCTGTGCAACTAGAAAGATTTCAAGGTTCATATTCCCAGGAAGTGGTATTGATTTGCTAAAATCTCAAAGCCTGAAAGCCTAAACAATTTTAAAGGGAGTTATAAAATCTAAGAAAACAGGGCTGAAAGGATCTTTCCATACTATGACTTACTTGGCAAACCTATGTAAATAAAACTCCTGCCTGGATCACCTGTTTTGTTTCTTTGGGTAGAAATTTGCGCAGGTCCAGAGCACAATTTGAGCATGGTGCTTGAAGACTGATGTAAAACCACATGAAGGTTAAGAGCGGGGCCCTGTGCAAGCACCCTGGCATTTAGGAACAGACAGTACCCTTAGCACATGGACAGATGCATTTGAGTACCTGCAACATGGCAACGATGATGTCCATTTGTTGGATCATGAGAAGAGAAATTTCTGGGTTTCCTGAGATAATTGTCACCCTGGGAGCATCCTGATCTTTGCATCACTGCATTAATTCACAGAGCCACGTGAGCTGGGAGGGCACCGGAGTTTCTGGATAAGCAAAACTGAGTTTCTAATGTGATATCAAGTTCATAGGGCCACAGAACTCCAAAAAGGAATAATGATAGCAGCACTTTCAAGAGTACAGGTGACCTTGAACAATGGTTTATGCTGGATGGGTCCGCTTACACTTGCAGTTAACTGACTGGGGTGGTAATTGCTGAAGGGTGAGGTAGCTACAGAAATTTCTTAAAATAAGGCGACAATCAAATGTGGCATATTACTCGACTCTTTCATCAAATATCTCTCTGGGTGTGTGACACTGCTGGACTGTGTTTACATGCAGAAGGACTTCTTCCAATACTGATTGCATTCTGCTTTATGCCCTGAGTTTAGGTAATATTCTGAATTCTTTGTTGTCATTTCAATGATGTTCACAGCATAAACTGCTCCTTGTCTGTTCAAGTTTGATTATGAGATTGCAGCAATTCAGTCTCGTCTTCAGACACCACTTTTAATTCCGGTTCACTTGCTATTTCTTCCACATCTGTAGTAACTTCCTCCACTGGGGTACTGAGTCTGCCATCATCATTCATGAGGGGTAGAAAAACTTCTTCCATACTTCTGTTAATATTGATATTTTGACCTCTTCCCATGAATCACAAATATTCTCAACGGAATCTAGAATGGTGAGTCCTTTACAGAGATTTTGAATTTACTTTGCCTAGATCCATCAGAGGAATCACCTTCTGTGGAACCCGTAGCCTTACAAAAGGTATTTCCTAAAAAGCAGGAGAGTTCGAAGTCAACATTACTTCTTGAGCTATGAGCTGCACAACGGATGTTGTGTTTGCAGACGTGGAAACAACAGGAATCTCCCTCAGAGCCCTTGGGTGACAGATGCATTGTCAGTGAGCCATAATGTTTTAAAAGCAATCTTTTTTTATGAATAGAAGGTCTCAACAGTGGGCCTAAAATATTCAGTAAATCATTCTGTAAACAGATGCAAAACCACGTGAAGGTTAAGAGGGGGCCGTCATTCAGGCTCGGTTGTTCCATTTATGGAGCATAGTAGTGTAGATTTAGCACAATTCTCAAGGACCCTAGACTTTTCAGAACGGTACATGGGTAGTGGCTTCAACTGAAAGTCTCTGCAGCCTTAGTCCCTACCAGGAGTTGGTTGTCTTTTGAAGCTCTGAGCCGAGCCTGGACCTCTTCCTAGTTACGACAGCCCTACATGCATGTTTTCCCAACAGAAGGCTGTTTTGCCCACATTGAAAATGTGTTGAGTGTAGCCACTGTCATCAGGTGCCTTTGCTAGATTTTCTACATAACTTACTGCAGCGTCTTCATCGGAACTTGCTGCTGCTTTTCCTTGCACCTCTATGCTCTGGAGATAGTTTCTTTTTTTAGACCATATGAATCAACCTCTGCAGCTTCCAACTTCTCTTCTGCAGCTTCCCCACCTCCCTCAGCCTTCACAGAATTGGAGGAGTTAGGGCCTTGCTCTGGGTTAGGCTTTGGCTGAAGGGAAAGTTGTGGCTGGTTTGACCTTCTATCCAGAATTCCTCCAGATCAGCAATTCGTCATTTGTGGGTTCCCTGTGGCACTTTAATATCCTTTGAGAATTTTCCCTTTGCATCCACCAATTGGCTGACCTGGCTCAGCTTTTCGTACGCTCTGTTCACTACAATTAGTCAGAGAGACGTGACTCTTCCTTCTATGGGAATGCTTAAAAACCATTGTAGGGCTTTTCATTGGCTTATTTCAATATTATTGTCATCATGAATGAGGGGGCCTGAGCAGAGGGAGAGAGAAAGGAGGTCGGAGGAGCAGCTGGGGCGCAGAGCGTTCCTGCGGTAGGTTTGTAGTCCTACCTGAGCGCAGCTCATCTTGCTCAGAAACGTCACAACAGCAACATCAAAGATGCCTGAGCACGGATCCCATAACATATATGGTAACAGCAAAAAGGTTTGAAATACTGTGAGATTTGCCAAGATATGACACAGAGGCAGGAAATGAGCACACGCTGTTGGAAAGACGATGCCCAGAGTCTTGCTCAATCAAGAGCTGCCCTGAGCTTTCAACTTGTGTAAACAAAACTGTTACCTGCAAACAGCAATAAGCGAGGTTGTGCTCATGCTGTGATTGCCTTGAGCACTTTTGTCTGAGGCATCCAGAACCCAGTGCACTGGCCTTCTGGAATCCCCAAATCCATCTCACCCAGCACGGCTGTCCCCGCCCCTCTCAGTCAGCCCTGGGGGACGTGTCACTGCACCGTGGCCCTGGGGTCTAGCATGTTCAGGGCAACAGCTTGGCTCACCTCCACCCCTGGAGCAGAGCCAGGCCAAGTGAAGTGAATCCATGTGAAAAAGTCAAAATATTTACTTACTGTATTGGAATTTTTTAAATCTTTGGAATGTATATTAAAAAAAGAAAAGAAATAAAACTTGGAATGGAGAAGGAAGCTAATATCAACCACTTGCCGTGCAATGACAGGGCCACGCGTCCCCCTGACGTGTTTTATGTATGGAGCAATCATGGCAAAGGCAAAATCTGAAATGTTTTTCATTTCTCTCTCTCACTACATGTGTGTCTCATTTTAGAATGAAAATCATGTTGACCAGTAGCCTAGTATTTTAATAAAACAACATTTAAGATCTACATTCCAATGGTTTTCCTTTTTTTCTGTCAGCAAAATTTTTTTTAAATGCTAATGCTCCTAGCTTCCCAAATTTCAAGGATTTTTTCCCCTCTAGTTCTGATAGCAAACCAAATAAAATTAAAGGAGCCCAATACTTTAAGTAAAATCTTTTTTATTGAAAACAGTATTTTTTTAGTACAAATTGTGATGTCTTTAGTAAAATTTTTATTTGGAATACATAATGCTTTTAGTGAAATATTTATGTAAATGTGTCTAAAAGTTCTTGATCATGATTGATTACAATAACCAAAGGATCAAAGCTATTATCTTATACCTTCAGTATTTTTCAATGTGGGTTTATAGTCAAAAACCCTATAGAGGGACCATTGTCTTGGGAGAGTAGGAGAATAACTGGAATGTGAAAACGAGGAATAGAAGCTTTCTTGTAAAAGAAATTTGTTGGGCACAGTGGCTCACGCCTGCAATCCCAGCACTCTGGGAGGATCCCTTGAGCTCAGAAGTTGGAGACCAGCCTTGGCAAGAGTGAGACCTCATGTCTACTAAGAAAAAAAAAAAAAAAAACCCTAGCTGGGCCTTGTGATGGGAGCTTGTAGTCCCAGAAGTTGCTGTGAGTTGGGTGGAGGCCATGGCACTCTAGCTTGGGCCATAGAGGGACTCTGTCTCAAAAAAAAAAAAAAAAAAAATCCCATACACGGCCTTGTCCCTTGCATCATTGGAAAGGCAACCTCATCTTTTGGGGGGCGTCCTACCTCCCCACTCATAACATCACATCTACTGGGAGGGGAACATCTTTCTAGTACACAAGTAATTAGAAGCAAAACTCAACTATGGTGGAAAGAACTTTTGAATTAAAAATATAGAAAAAATATTCAGAAATGCTATCCCCTTGTAAAGCAGGAAAACATCCCTGTAACCCTAAGTGAAGCTTTAAAAGGTATGTTACATGGACAGACTCTCCAATGCAACAGGATGGCATGTATCCGTATCACTGGTCTTTGCTCACTACACATCTGTGATAAAGTCCGATTTACTGGTGAAAGGAAATTATCAAGATGTAGGTTTCGTCACGTTAAATTGATGAGAAAAATTATTATCAAAGAGACCTTGTGACATATTAATAAATGGATACAGTCTGTAAGGAACATTAACAAAACTTGCCTGAACTAGATTATAAATCTCCAAAGAGTTTTTGAATTACTCACACCTCTGGGACACAGAAATGCAAACTACTGGATTATGGACATGTCGAATTTGCTGCTACAAGTCCTAAAAAAAGAAAAAAAAAAGCAAGATAAAAGGTGGTGCTTAATGAGCTGTGCCCATAGGTGAACCCCAGGGGAGGAGACTTTGGCAGTGTGTGTAATATAAGCGCACCTGTGGACAGGTCTAAATGGCAGGGAAGATCTAAGTGGGCCCGAAACACCTCACTGGGAGAGAACATTCATCTTTTTCTTGTTAAATATGATACTGTATTAGACTTGGTTTTTGCCATAATAGCAAACTTATTTGGATGATTCATAATTTTGGTTAGAAATGATTTTTCTGAGACATTGTGTTTATTCTTCAAACGCCAATCATGGCCAACACCCTTCAAAACAGATGTCACACAAGAATGATTGTCCCAAACGCCTCGGAGCTCTTGTCAACCAGTTTCACAATTGACTCTGAAGCTTATGGTGACTCACTTCCCTGGACAAAGTCACATGTGTGGCCAATACTTCTTCCATCCTGGGTTTGAACCTAGGCAGACGACTGGCTGTAATTTAACTCTGCAAACACAACCCCACCGATGTGTGTAACTTCTCGAGTTCTAAGCACCAGCACCCCACGGATCAGGGGGCAATGTGTGGAAACCTAGGTTACCAGTGAGAACTTCTGCAAATCATTTGAGAACGTGAGAAGTCATTTAGGAGTTATTTATTCTAAGCATTTCACTATATTGTTTTTCTGGGCTGTACTGAGAAATCTGTCTGTGTTCACATGTATGACCGAGGTTCATGAGAAAACATGCCTGTCTCCTGCACTTCCTTTAGCAGATGGCTGTGTTGGGGAGGACTGTGATTGTGAAATTCCTGGGAAAGCCAAGCGGGCAGCTGCTTATACAGATGTTAGGGAGCGTCCATTCCCCTGATCCCTACAGATCCATTCTTACTCTGGAAGGCAGTGCTGCCTCACCTTTCAAGTTTTGGAGATAGTTTGGATATTTTAAGTGAGTTGACTTGTGTGTCATGAATGCGGTGGTGGAGAAGCAATGGAGATGACGGTGACCTAGGGCTTATCTCCCACGAGACAGCCTTGTACAAGCCTTGTGGCTTCCATGGGGGAAGGTGTGCTCAAGTCCTGGTGGACGCATAGGGGCTCAATCTAGGTGACAGTCCACGCTCTTGACCTCCAACCTGAAGAGTCATCCTGGAAGCCACATGGAATAGACTTCAAAGACAAACCTGAAAATTCAGCTTTTCTTTTATGTGGATTTGTTTAATGTACCAGAAATGATACCAACTAGATTCCATCCATTCTTTCCTTCATTCATTCGCACTAGGGTTGCCTTATTGAGAAAGAGCTCTTACAGGTGCCATTGAAAATATGCAGCAGATTTGTGGAGCTCTGATACACCTACATTTCCTTGGGGCAGGTGAGCAAGGCCGTGAACCTCCCCTTTCTTTTTAAACTACTATTTTAGATAATTGCCCAGAAGAAGGAGGATTCCTCTGCTTAAATTGGCTTTTTTTTTTTGTAGAGACAGAGTCTCACTTTGTCACCCTTGGTAGAGTGTTGTGGTATTACACAGCTCACAGCAACCTCTAATTCTTGGGCTTACGTGATTCTCCTGCCTCAGTCTCCCGAGTAGCTGGGACCACAGGCACCTGTCACAATGCCTGGCTATTTTTTGTTGCAGTTCATCCAGGGCCGGGTTTGAACCCACCACCCTTGGTATATGGGGCTGGTACCCTACTCACCGAGCCACAGGTGCTGCCCTGTTTTTGCTTTTTAAGCAACTGATCCAGATACTTTCAAACTTCAAGTTTTAAGCATGACGATCAAAAATGTGTGTAAGTTTAAGTATATAATTTCCAATATTATAAAAAGTATTGGCATGCAACATTTTTCGAGGATATTATTTCGAATACTATTTAAAATTGTTCCCCCTGATGTATCTCCCTTGGAGATCCAGAGTGCTTTCCCCTGCGACTTCTCTCTAAACCCATTCTCAGTATGCTTTTTAAAGTAAACATATCATCGTCAAAACAGAAGCCATTAAAATTACTTAAAATCACTAAGCAGTTTTATTATTCGAAAACCCTACTAACATTTCTCTCCAGTAATATTGGGGAAGAACTGGTGAAGGATTAAGTTCAGTGGTGTAGAGTTGGGTGATGTATGAAAGAAGCGGGAGGAAAGAGTCAGTTCCTGCTTCAAAAATAATTAAACTAGAAAAAAATATTCAGCACTAATCAGTTTCAAACTGAAGCAGAAGTACGTATCTCCTTGGTTCAATAAATATTTAAAATGTTATCCATCATATTATTTAGAGCTCTGTACTTCATTTAACTCTATCCTCATCCAGCCCCTATTTTCTTCACAGCAGAGGAATCCTCCTTCTTCCGGGCAATTATCTAAAATCATAGTTTAAAAAGAAAGGGGAGGTTCACGGCCTTGCTCACCTGCCCCAAGGAAATGTAGGTGTATCAGAGCTCCACAAATCCGCTGCATATTTTCAATGGCACCTGTAAGAGTGCTTTCTCAATAAGGCAACCCCAGTGTGAATGAAGGAAGGAAAGAATGGATGGAATCTAGTTGGTATCATTTTTGAAGTAAAATTGGAATTACGTTCATGAAGTACATTTGGGACTTCATTGAGATTCCGTAGCCAAAAGTAAGGAACTGGGAGTAAATGGGTTAGACGGGCTCTGGCAACCAGTAAAAACCAAATCAAATTATTTAGTTCCCAGTCCATTCTGTTATAAGAACTGTTATAAGAACTTTTTTTTTTTATTGTTGGGGATTCATTGAGGGTACAAGAAACCATGTTACACTAGTTGCATTTGTTGGATAAAGTCCCTCTTACAATCGAGTTTTGCCCCCAAAAGGTGTGGCACACACCAAGGCCCCAAAGCCCATTAAGTATTTCAACTACTTATATCGATGTTCTTTC